>NDXB01021937.1:0-38494 GCA_002631895.1 Agapornis roseicollis | reverse complement strand
TCAAGGGACTGGAGCATCTCCCATACGGAGACAGGCTGAGAGAGTTGGGACTGTTCAGCCTGGAGAAGAGAAGGCTGCGTGAAGACCTCCTAGCAGCCTTCCTGTATCTGAAGGGGGCCTCTAGGGATGCTGGTGAGGAGCTCTTCATTAGGGACTGTAGTGACAGGACAAGGGGTAACGGGTTCAAACTTAAACAGGAGAGGTTTAGACTGGATCTAAGGAAGAAATTCTTTCCTGTTAGGGTGGTGAGGCACTGGAATGTGTTGCCCAGGGAAGCTGTGAGTGCTCCATCCCTGGCAGTGTTCAAGGCCAGGTTGGATGAAGCCTTGGGTGACATGGTTTAGTGTGAGGTGTCCCTGCTTATGGCAGGGGGGTTGGAACTAGGTGATCTTAAGGTCCTTTCCAACCCTAACTGTTCTATGATTGTAACTCTAACTGGATGCCTATTGTAAATTCAAATTACTTGTTAAAAGGTATTTTTTTTTTTTAATTTTTAATTAGTTATAAAACTAAAAGCTGATCTGGAAGTATTGTCACAAAAGTAATTAAACTGGACTTCAAAAAAAATGAGTTTAATTATTGTGGTGCAAGTTTGTGTACAGATGGCCTGAATTTCAGAATAAATATAACCTGTATTGAGTAGCAGAAATCCAGTTACCAAAGAAACAAAACACCAGTTCTGTTTTGAAATTTGGATGTCCAAATAAATTTTTAAGGCAGTAATCAGAGTGGGAGGTTACTTATTTTCAAATTATTTTCTTTTTCAATGCTAGTTCTAATGCATTAACTGAAAAACCTGTCTCAAAGATTCACTGTTTCACTCCACACACAATTTCCTTTAGCAATCTCTGTTTTCGGGTTTTGGGTTTGTTTGGCTGGTTTTGTTCTTAGAAGTATCTGAAACACCCATTAGCTGGACTGACTTCTGGGAACAGCCTATGTGGGAGGGTGCTTCAGCTCCTCACAGGCCGAGCTGATGAGAAAGTCCTCAATGACTGTTTTAGAAAGTTCTTTTTCTTTTAGCACCTTAGAAATCTCTAAACAGAGCTGTAATTCTCCTGCACAGCCTGAATTAAAGCTATATTCTCTGTGAAGTCTCTCTTGTTGTGAGATTTTAACATATAAATATTGGCCACCTTAAATAGCAGATAAGATGGCGTGAAAGTAAGAGTAATTCCTCAGACAGTGACATAATACACTGTGTGAAGTCCAAAGAATATAGCGAACAACTGAATTATTTGTATGAAAGGGAAGTTTCTATTTAACCTGAAGGGAGCTATCACTATCACCCTCTCTGCTAGCAGGATGTAAGGGGAGAAGTTGTAGTTTTTCTTAGTCCTTAATTCTTACTTGACCTCCAGCAGTGGGTGGACAACAAAGAAAAGCATTAGCTTTATAGCATAAAAAGAAAGCTGAGAAAGAGAAATGAAGATCCTGGCTTTTAACGCGTCTTTTTAATTTTATTGCTGGAGAAATCAGAAGTTTCTGCAAAAGACCGGAATTGAAGCCCTTGTTGAAATAGCAAGGCTCTGCAAGTTTTAAATACCTGCTCAAGCCTGGCCCAGCAATGCAACTCTGATCTGCTGCGTTTCTCATGGGAGAAAAAGAAAAACAAACAACCACCACATATTTATAAATCCTTAGTGCTATTTTAACACTTTTATTCTCAGTATTTTAGTATATGCTGCTTAAAATGGACATGTGTGCAGCCACATTATCCACTGCCTGAATGACAAATGGTTTATCAAGCACTGACAGAGCACCCGAATTCATGCTGAACGAAGGAAGGCAGTGGCAAGGACTCTGGCTTCAGAGAGATTAACTTCCAGATAGGCAAATAATAATAAACAACAGCCCATAAGCAAAGGACCAGAAAAGAGGAATCGAGACCATAAAGCAGAATCACAATGATCCAAAGGGACAAAGGGAAGGGGATTTGTGTATCTGAGCTTGAAATATGATAAATGAGTGGCAGATTAACGTTGCTAGGCTCCATGATCGCAGCGACATTTGAAAGAGGGAAACGTGGGGAAGGGCAGTGCAGGAGAGCAGCAAAGATGAAATCAGCTGACAAGAAGGAAAGAAAGTGGAGTCTTAGGCGGGATTGAAGGGTACGGGACCCCAAAGGTGAGTCTGGGGATCTACAACCTTGGGGAGGGTTTTACTGAAGAGGGTGGCATAGTCTGAGCTACAAGGTATATAGTATGTATGTCAGTGGGGCCTGTGAGGCTGGAGAAAAGGTGGTAAGAACATATAGTTCAATAGTTTTGGCACTGTAGTGCATGGTGCCTAAACTATTAAAACCTTAGGATTTTGAAAAAGTGCATTGTAGAAGATATCCAGTTTATGCTTTCAGACTCAGGTTATTGTCATTCACATTGCTATCAATATGTCTTGATCTGATTTTTCTCCCTGATGGTGGAAGGTGCTTTTGAAAGATCTAAAGTAAGTCTTACGACATACAGTAGGGTTTGATTTATGCCTGAGCAATGCTGGACTTGAATTGGAAAGTCAGATAGGCAATTAAAACTTACCACCCCCCTGCTTCTGCTTAGACACCTATATTGGTTAAGGTGACTTGTAGTTAGAGTAGCAGGAGCTGAGCATCGGCGGTAGTTCCCAAGGGGCTGGGTGGGTGTCATGTCTAATCTGTAATCCATGCTTTGAATCCCTCACCCTGTGGTGTGGGAGGAAGTCAGTTTACAGAGAACCACCAAGACACTGAAGCTTTTGATAATAATGTGACATACTGCCTGTTAACCTGCGTACATGGGCTTACCCTATTCCAGCTAAGATTTTGGTGTTGGTCTGTTGTGCTAAGGCATTAATGAGAAATTGTTAACGGAAATAAAGCTGGCAGCGTCTAAGCATCATCAAGGAATTGGAGAAGCAGTGTAGCCAAAAAGCTTGACCACAGGCCTGCATCGTCAGCTCAGACCTTTCCTGTCACTGTTCATGACACTGTGACTTTGAGGAGCTCACTTCCTGCCTCAATTTCTTTATCTAGCCTAGATTATAATTTCCTGTACTTTTATGTCATACTCCATGCTCTAGAACTGAAAGTTTTGCATCTTTATAAAATAAGAGGAATGAAATGCTGATGGTTTTTATTTTCAAAGAATTTGATAAAGAACTGCAATTCAGATACTTTGGAGTGAAAGTGCCCTGTGTTTTGCACCTCTTCTGTGAGATAGCATCGCTCTCAGAGAAATGTTTGTATAATAAAATACTGTGAAATGACACTATTGCCAAATGAGATTGTGATGAATAGAGCATTCGTAGTATTAAATCCATGGGTACTTTTACATTGTTATGACAATAATAGTTTCCATTGTTGTAATAAGTTACACTTCTTATTCTTTTAAAAAATAGATTTAGTTAGACCTTAATGCATCTTAGAAAACATACCCTCCACTGAAATCAGATGTGCATCTCTTGGAATAAAATTGCTTTAAACATACATAAAGGTACATTGTATGGCATATCATAGACATAGAAATAAATGATGTTTATCAATGTGCCTTATGTAAAAAGATTGCAAATACATGGTCCTTTTTATAGTTCAGGTGTGACATAAGCATTGCCATAACTCTTCTGCTTTTAGTAAACAAAATTACATTGCAGCTGACACTTGAAACTCTTTTATTAGAAACACTCAGGGACAAAGCCCTGCATTGAGGGCTGGGGGATTAAACATAGCATTTTAGAGATTTTATTCTCCTTTCCCTAATTATAGATAAGGAGAGCCACGCTTACAGCTCAGCTTCAGACACCCTTGAAGGATTTTATGATCCTGCAGCTGCCAGTGCATTTGGTTGAAAACCTTCCATTTTCATAATGGGAGCTGGGATGAGACTGCATTCCTAAACCAGCAGGAAAAAAGTGCTTCGGCTTAACAGGTGCCATCAATGTTAAAAGGATGATTTTTGAAGATTATTAGCTGGTCTGACTAAGATTTATGATGCAATCTGGTTTTTTTCCTCTTCTTTAGTACAGATAAGGGGGGTTATTATTGTTAGTAGAAATGCCTATTAAAATAAACCCCATGAAGCAGTTTCAAGGATTTGATAAAAATGAATATGAAGTTGAAGCTCCCTGCTTATCTTTAGCTACAGTGATTTTCATGGGGTTATAACTCTTCTGGCATGGGATAAGGGAGCAGGACTGTGATTTTTATCCTCACTCCATCGTAGAAGGGAAAAACAGGTTTTGTATTCCATTCATTAGCACATTACTGATCAGGTTTGCATCTTCATGGGAGAGTTAACAGAGATTGCATGTAGGTGGGAGTGAATTGGGAATTTTCATGGATGGCTCATTTTCAGTTTGCATTCACTGGTGCCTTAATACCACGTTCTACAAGTGGTTTTAGGGAATCTTTCCTATCAGTGATACACTCAGAAGAGCTGGAGAAGCCTAAGGGTGAGAGAAGTGTCAAAGAACTCCCACAGTGATGCTTTTTGCAGTCAGATATTTGGATCTCAGGCTTCCAGTCCTGGCTGCTGAGTCATCTCTTCCCTCTCCTACTTTTTGCTCTGTTCTTGCATCTTAAGAGTGCCATGGCTTGATCTGTTGATCTAGAAATTAGCAGCAGCATCAGGTAGAACTTTTGACCATATAGTGTGGTTTTATGTCTGTCTTGGCAAGTATATAGGTGTCCATTCCAGGCAGAAGGGAAGTGAACAATACTGAATTTCCAGAACAGTAAGATAGGATATTAATTTTTTCTCAATTTCCATCTTTTTATTTTTTTTGTGGGGTTTCTTATTCTAGGTTTCAAAGGCAAGCAAGTAACTTTTCATGTTTCTTCTGCACGTAAAATTTGTTTTCAAGGATGTGCATTTCTCTGTTGCTGAATTATTTTCACTCACAACCTTGTATTCTGAAGCCATTTTCTGTGCAGCACCAAGTGTGACCAGGTTATAACTTAGGTTTTAACTAAAAGCTAAAAATTTTAAGTTTCCTTTTTTTGATTAAAAAAAAGGCACCAGTGACTCAGAAAACATTTTTTTTTTTTTTAATTATCATTGCTGAATATTCAGGGAATGGTTTATAATTTGTATGTTTAAGAAATCTTTCTTTTCATGTAATACCCAAGTTGAGGTTTTAAATGAAATTTTTTAAATGTGTGTGTCCTTGAGGATTTGGGGGTATTTGTGGGGTGTTGGAATTTTTTATATATATACACCATTTGTGCAATCCAGATTTTAAATGCTGTTGACTTAGACATTTAAATTAGCTTGGTAGCTTATTTTCTTTCCTGAGTAAGATGTGTTTGCAGGTTGTACAGCTGAGTGTGATCTTGTGTCCCCAGCAATGCTGAGGAATGCTGCATTTGCAAAAGTACTATTTTGGCTTTTGACTTTCAGTCCAGAAACTTAACCTGGAGTCTGTTGACATTGGTTTGACCAATACTGCTTTTACTTGGCTATGCATTTTTTATCTAATAGGGGATTTTCTTTGGGGAAGGAAGGAGGGGGTGTTTCTGGCTGTTCAGCATACTGCTGTTAAGGATCTGTGAAAAGCAAATGAGTTTTTGTGTTCGCAAGGAACAAAAGATTTTGCATTGGTAGAAGAGGGTGATGCTCATTCCTCAGCTTTCAAATGCTGGCTGGGAAAGAGATCTTTTAGTAACCCTGTTACTAAAAGTGTTTCAGTTCTCCATCAGTCTTGTGGTAGGGTACACTGATCCCTCCATCAGCAGGTTCTCAGGTGCAGGGGTTCCTGTCTTGGCAGAGCTTTGGGATCTTCATAAAAGCAAAACATCAAGACCTGGCTCTGCCTGCTTTCTCAAAAGCCATTTTATGCCAGTTAATGTCTTGGGTTAAGCTTTCAGTTATTTGGTTGGAAGCTTAAATGCTTTTTCCAGTGATTTCCTGGAAGCTGCGTGAATTTTTGCATTCTCCCCGTAGTTCGTGCAAGGAGGTGTGTATGTGCCATCCCTCGAGCAGGCCACTTTTTAAGAAGCTGAATGTTGAGATTTTTGTTCTCACTTTATTAAAAATGACTAGAAAGAAGTTCAGAACTTTTGTATCAGATATGTGTTACATCTATTATGGTGTCAGACAACTAAGAAAAAAGTCACTGGCTAATGAGTCTTAATTGTAACAAAACATCAAATCATTGTCACTTCTGCTGCAGTAAATGGCATTCATTATATTAATCCACTCCATTACAGAAGTATTTTGCAGAGAATACCATGACCCTACTGGTTCTGTAACAGTAATAAGCTGAACATATCACTGTGGCACTATTAGGTATATTAGAAAGCAGTTTGAAGCATGGCTGCATGACCTGAAGCAACATCAGCGGGTCTCAGGTAGCATGTTTGAAAAAATAAGCTACCTTAATTAGAGACGGGGTAAAGGAGACCCTAGATGTGAACATTCCTGTAGCTTAGCAATGCAGGAAATAAAAAGCTGGATCAAGAAACTCTGGCTCCAATTGTTGAGCAGCACAAGCTAAAACCAAGCGTAGACCTTGAAATGGGAATGGAGAATTTTGAAATCTGGATATTGCTCCTTTTTCTTCACTCTTACAATCCCTTTTTAATTTCAGATCTAAACCCACCATGCTGCCTCTCTCCTTTTCACCCTGGAATTTGAAAACAGAGAACTGCATCACACCCCAATGCTCTTTTTACTGTGCTGCCGTCAAAAATTTCTGGCAGGAGTTGCTTTGACTTTTAACAGCGTTCTATTTCATACCATATGTGTACATACACCAAAGGATGATATACCGTGTTTGTAACTAGGGAATGGCCTGCTTTATTAAACATCCCCCTTGCCAACAGTAAAAGTGAACAGCCACAGTAAACACAGATGCAGGGAGGGAAGAATAGTCCGAGCTGTGCCGCAGCGCATTGTACCTAAGGCAGAAAACGTCAACCTCTAATTGGCTCTGAATGCAGCCCACCTACTTAGCAAAATTGGCTGCCAAAAGCAAATTGCCCCAGTGCTCCATGCTCCGCGCTGTCTTCCCATTGAATTCAGCCGAATGGGAGGGTTTTGCCTTCATTTTCCAAACTCTCCATGAGTTGGCAAAAAGCTGTTTCAGGGAGAGCCTCTCTATCTAGAATGAAATCCTCCCGAGGGTGCATTCCCTCCTTTGCCTCCTCCAAAGGGTGCTGCCACTCCAGTTCTCGAAATTTGAAGACAACTGCAGTGGGGAAGGGAGGTGTGTTTGTTTTGTGAAGAGTGGATTTGTTTATTTATTTTCTGGGAAAACACATTTTGGCCCAGGAAGAATGAGCAAAATGACAATCTGTCTGGAGCTCTTAAGCTTCTAAGCACAACATTCAGTGCTTATGTGTTGTCACATTGCCAGCAGTGGGTATGCAGAGGCAATGGCAGAAAAGAAGAAATTAATGTACACAATCCTTAAAATTACTGTATTGAGAGCCAATACTTTGTTTCTACTTGCAAAGTGGTAATCACCAGGTTTGGTCCCAACATTTGCACCTGGGCATTGGGATGTGGCTGGGATGCTCCTGGAACAAGCCGCACTGCAGGGCGTAACACCATGAATTCCATTTCAAATAGCAGTGGTTGGTCGATTGGCAGGTTTGCCTGCCACTGAAATTTTCCCTTCTAAGCTAATAAAATTAATTGTCCAAAGCTAAAGTCCCCTGCTAGGGGTTAGCAGTAGAGAGCTGAAATGGGAGAGAGGGGGGTTGTTGGTTCTCCTAAAGGTTTCTGCTAAATAACTTATTTAGGAGGGAACCTTTTTCCCCCCCTGGTTTTTGGATGAAACTATGCTTAGAAGTTTAATAAATTATAACCTTGTCACTTCCATTTCGTCAGCACTAAATTCCCACCTGCTTCTTCTCCTCTAAATCTGAGAATAGGATAGGAGTCCTTTGTTCTTTTTAATGGTGTTGGCTTGACAAAACTCTTGGTACATCAGGTCACTCTTGCTTACCTAATGATTTCATGTATGGTTTTTTAAGATAGAAAAAGGAAGGTCTAAGAAATAAGAGTAACCAGGTAAAGAAAACAGAGTTTGGCAAACCACCTGTATGAGTCAGTCCTGTTTCAGGGTAGGGGAAGGTCTTGGATGAATTCTTACTTAGATGTGAAATAAAGAGGGAAAGGGACCTGAACAGAAGGACATGGTAGAAGGGGAGATGGTGAGTAGAAATATGAGACAGAATGGAGATGTAGTAAGGATAGAGGAAAAATGTTCATTGAAAGAATGATCAACACTGGGGGAGAAAACTGGGAAAAGCTGTCAGGGGGCTTTAAGCTAGTAAGGTAGGTACTTTGTTATTGCCCCTTCTCCCTCCCCACCCTCCTCCAGGCTTGCTCAGGACCTTCTTCACTGAGCTTTCCCCAAGCCTTTCCCATCATCCCAAGACCCCATGGATGCCAGGGCAAGAGCCTTGAGCTGCCCCCAAGTCATGATAACAGAAGCGTGAAGGGGTGGGCACCATACCTTTTAAATAGCTTATATGGCAAGCGGATAAGTTAGTGAAGTTTTCTTGTCTGCTTCAGAGAGCCCATGGTTCCAGAGTAAAAAACAGGCAGTCCTAAAAAGACTTGAATTCAGTGTTATTGGATATTTCCATAGTTGTGACAACTGTTTCATTTCTCATTTAAAAAAACCACAGACTTGTGGTTTGGCTCCCCCTCCCCAAGGAATTTAATATTGGCCATTTTACTAAGTGTGTTAAAATCCACAGGGAAATTGTTGTTTCTTTTTACTTCTGTATGCACATTACTGACACAACATGACTTGTATAGACTTCACTGTAACCTGTACTTTAGCTGGTCAATGTAATTTATAACAGAAAAGCTACGTATTATAATGACATAGCTTTCATAATACATGTGTGTTGCCTCCACTCTGCTGTTTTATGGCAATACTACAAAATATTTTACCAGTGTCTTGGTAAATCCTATAATCTAAAAACTGAAATGGCAAAAAAAAAAGTCTCCATCTGACCAGGAAGGCACAAGTGTGTACTTTGAGCAAGAGCTGAACATGTGAATGTATGAGGAAGATAATGGCATGCTTACTAAATTGCAGTGGCTTCAGTCCCAAGGAGTGGTGGCAGCAGAAACCCCAGTGTCCTTCTTCATGGGCTTTGGCTGAGCTGCGGTGTTTGGCTGAGCTGCGGTGTTTGGCTAAACCTGCCCAAAAGCCATGTTAGTGGAGTGGCAGGGGCATGGTGCTAATTTGGCATGTCCTTGGTTGGTTTTCTTATCTCTCTCCAGTGAGCTCTGGAGCTCTGCTGAGCTGAGCCGAGAGTCATGCAGGACATCTCAAAGAGGGCAGACAATTACACGTGTTCCTTGCCTTCAGTCTAGAGCTGGAGTTAAAAACCAGACAGTACCACCTAAAAGAGAGCTCTAGCCCAAATGCTGTGCTGAATGTAACCGTGATAGTGGTCGAGTATATTAGCATCCAGCTGCTGGCATGGAAACCTATGAGCCTAGAAGATTCCTCTAATGCCGCATGCTTGAATTATACAGGGAGCCAAAGCTGGAAACCAGATCCCTTGGCAGAACGAGTCACACTGTATTGCCTCCCTTCAGTGCTCAACTGAGAGTATCTGTGTTTTGGAGGGACTTGTGACATGACACCACAGGATTTGGGCAGTGGTTGCCTCATTTGGGAATTTCCAGTGTTCCTGCAGTGATAAATGCCCAAATGATGTTCCCTTTGACTTACACAACAGCAGGATGTTGGGCACCTAAACAGCTTTATTAGCAATAACCTGATTTTCTGCAGACTCTGAGGAGTATAAGCCTTGAGGGGTTTTGAACATGGTTAAATTGGAAGCAGCATTGAAGCTCTTCTCTCTCTACCTGAGGCCGCCTTCTAGCTTTGATCCATATTCTCTCCATCCTCAGTTCATCAGCTGGTAACCTGCATGTGTGTGTGCATTTACCAAGAGAAATTTTAAACAGACCCACATGTAACAGGAGCATGTCTCTTGTGAGTTGTACTGTAGGCTCCCATGTCATAGCAAGGGATGCTCTTGTGTTGACTGTCAGTGGATACAGCCTCACTATCATGGTGTCCATGCCTTTACTGGGCTCTCCATTCAGCCAACAGATGACATTTCCAAAAAGAAACTTCTACAAAATGGGGAGTTTCTCGGAGATAATTACATGGTTGTATAAATAATGAGTGGGATATTATATGCTAGCTCTATAGTCACATCCATGGAGAGAAGAGAGAGCTTTCTTCGGGAGCAAGAGAGTTCTCTCAGCTCAATTAAATGGACGCATAGTGCCAGCCTGACACTGAGCATTTGTTCCCACAGGAGCCTGTTAAAGAGAAAAAACAGTTAATGCTGCATACACCCTGTGTTTGGACCTCCTGCTTGGATTATGAGAAATGTTAAGGTTAAGAAAACCCCCACTCATTATCTGAGTTTCGAAACCTGACTGGCTCCTGAACACTCTCGGCAGCAGGGCTCACCTTTTCCACTGGCCGATTAGCTTCTTGTTATCTTGTTGCAAATGCCCAGCTTCACTATTCCTGTACTTTATTTTAAATGGCTTTTGCTTTGTGCAATTGAATATACTGTAATCTTCTTATCAAATACTAAAGCTCTTTAGTGATGCCATTTTGAAACGTACTTCAGTTTTTAAATTGCAAATTCTTCTCTGGCTGGAAGGTCTCTGTTCTTGGTTTAGGTAGTGATTGAGAATATTTGTGTATATATATGTGTGTGTGGCTGTGTATAAATCCTTGGAAACATACTGTCCCCTTTTCTGATAACGTACATCAGTGGGTTTCCCTCTAAAACATTGAAAAGAGAGGATAACAGATTACAAAGCTGGTAGCTGCCCTCCTGCATCATTTTGGGATGCTTTTACAGTGTTTTTTTGGGGTTGCATTTAGAACCTCCAGAGAGACAGATAAATTCTCCCTGAACAAGGTTTTCATTATTAGTTTTTATTATTTAAGTGGAAGAACAGGGCTGGTCTAGTTTTAAGTACATAACTGAAAATCTGAGCTCATATATTCTAGTCTCAGTCAGTAACTTATGATGTGACTTGAAACAAAATCACTTAACCTGTGAGTCTGTTTCCCTACCTGTAAAGTGGGGTTGAGAGTAAGAGGGATGCCATGAGCATTAAATATTTAATGTTTATAAAGTGCTTTGAAGACAGAGAGTTCCACATAAATGCTTATTATTGTATTACAGTGTGAGGAACTGGATAACCTTGTATAGGAAGGAGAATTTTGCTAGAAACTGTAACTTTGAGAACGAAGACTACAGCAGGAGAATAAAGGGCATCTTGTAAAATTGAGTATTAATAATTTTGAATGAAATGCACTGGAGAGTCTGTCTCTAAAGAATTAGCAGAGGCAGTCTTCGGGGCCACTGAAAATAACCTTCAGAAAATCATAGGATTCAGTAAATAGACAAAGTTGGATTTTCTGCTAATAAAAAAAAAAAAAAAAAAGAAATTCTGAACAAATTCCTCTGTTTAGCTTGGCCACAGCAATCAAGCACGTAATGGGGCCATTATGTGAATGCTGGGAAGTAAGACATCTAGTTATAGACAGGCATTATTTTGAAGTGTATGTCTAATCTATCCTCAGTGTATGTGATTATTTACCTAGAAGATCAAGGAAATAGAATGGAAATGTACCTTATTCAGGAAAGCATTTGGTAGAGCACTCCATCTGTGAAGATCATTCAGGCAGCTCATACACTTACGTCAGCTTAGAAATTATTTACAAGTGGATAGGCAAAAATATACATACCATGTATGGAGCAAAATTTTGTGAGAAACTGGGAATAAAGCACATGTCTTCAAAGCATGTAATAAGGGAAAACCTCAGCCTTTGTAATAATGCAGGAGATCTTCCCCATGGTGTCCTTCATAAATACAATGAAATATTACAAATACAGAAATACTCAGGCCTTTCTGTCCCTCCTCCCTACTACTACAGCGAATGAGTACATGAACTGCCTTTAGCGATTCTGGAAGAGAAAAAAGTATTATTTCTTTTTTGCTGAAGGACTTTGCTCACTGTAGTAGGTTGGACATGGCCAGCATCCAACCCCCTACCCAGACACTCTCTCTATCCCCCTTCTCAACAGGATAGAGAAAATAAGCTCATGGGCCAAGACAAAGACAGTGAAGTCTCTTACCTAGTACTGTCATGGGCAAAACACACTCAACTCAGGGAAAATGAGTTTATTGCCAATTAATATAGAGTTGGATGGTGAGAAACACAGCAGAAAGTTAGAACAGATTCCCCCAGCAGTCCCCTTCCCAGGCTCCTTCATTCCCAACTCTTCCACTCTCCCTATCCCCAGTGGGAGGTTGGAGAAAGAAGGTTGTGATCAGTCCATAACAGCTCTTCCTGCTTCTTCCCTGCTCCAGCATGCATCCCTCCCATGGGATACAGTCCTTCACAAACTGCTCTCAGGGGCTGCAGTCCTTTAGGATAAGCCTGATCCATTGTGGATCCTTCACAGGCTGCTGCTCCTGCCAGAGCCTGCTACAGCAGGAGCTCCATCCCATGAGGAATGGACCATGAGGTTCTCCACGAACTTCAACATGGGTATGTGCTTGTACTGTGCTCCTCCATGGGTTGCAAGGTAATCTCATCTCTGCTCTGGCACCCTGGGGAGCACCTTCCCCCTCTCCTCCCTTTCTGACCTCAGTATTGGCAGGGCTGTTCCTCATACTTTTTTCCTTACTCCTCATTGCCCATGCAATGTTTTTGCCCTTATAAGCATCTCATGGAGGCACCACCAGTTTGGCTGGTGGGCTGACCTGTGCCATGCTTCAGGGCCACCATGGAACCGGCTGTGAGCAGTACAAGCAGCCCCAGCCACCTTCTGCAGACACCATTCCCACATCTTCCCAGGTCAGAGAAAGTACTGGGGAAAAAGGTGTTGACAAGAAAGATATGTTGGCTTATTGCAATAACCAGCAATTTTACTTTTCTGTTATTTATTTTACTTTTGGAGAGGGAACTGTTCAGTTGTTTATGGGCAAGCTTAGACATATCATAGAATGGTTTGGGTTAGAAGGGACCTTTAGGATCATCTGATTCCAACCTCCATGTCATGGGTAGAGACAACCTCTACAAGACCAGGTTGCTTCAAGCCGCATCCAGCCTGGCCTTGAACACTGCCAGAGATGGGATAGCCACAGGTTCTATGGGTAGCCTGTGCCAGTGCCTCAGCACACTCACAGTAAAGAACTTCTTTCTAGTTTCTAATCTAAATCTCCCCTCTTTCAGTTTAAAGCCATTCCCCCTTGTCCTGTCCCTACATGCCTTTGCCAGAAGTCCCTCTCCAGATTTGTTGTAGCATCCCTTTATTATATATTATATTTTTATGTGTGACTTCCCTAGCCCCTATTTCTGTCATGCACGCAGGTTGCTGGATGAGGCAGGACTGTGCTGTTCACAGAGTCAGAGCAGAGCAATCGTAATGGCCTCCTGTGCTTTCTGGCCTTAAAATCTATAAATTTATAAGCCTAACAGGAATGGTGCAGTGACTCATCTGCACGGCAATCAAGGTGTCACAGCAAATCAAAAGTTTCCACTGCTTCTTTGAGATGGGGATTCAGAGAAAATGTTGATGATAATTAAAAGAATTGCTCATACAAGACTGTGAAACTCTGGTGTGCCTCGTAAGGTATGCATCTTATCTCCAAACTGTTTATGGCTCCATCTGGGGATAGTACATGCCTGCACCCAGAGCAGTGGAGCAGGATGTGGCTTTCCAGAAAAAGGTGTGAAGGCACTGCACAGGGCTAGATTTGGCATTCAGTTTTTTTCCCTAGTCTTCAGAGCTGTGACTTTATTCTCTCACAGGGAATCATCTGCTAGGATTATTTACTGGGAGTGCAGTACCTGTGCCTGATCTTCTTTACCCACTTCTGTTGATGCCTAAGAATTGATTAAATGATGGTAAATCACAGTCTCTTGCTTTTGGCCACTGGTTTTGCTTTCTCAGATAGCCTGAATTTCTAGCCAAACTGATTAGATCAGCTGCAGCTACACTGTTGGAGTTACGTAGGATGTGTGCTTCTCTTTAGAGCTGTTGGGTTTACATGTGAGCAGTAACTCTACACAAAGTGATGTCTCTGTAATATATTCCTTTTTATCTCCTTGCCATGTTTTAGATCTCTGTGAAAACAAACTCCTTAGTAAGTTTTGTAGCAGTAATAAAATAATTTGCCTCAATGTCTCTCTATTAGATGTCACAACACACTTTTGTTTTTCCTCCTCATGTTTATGGGGAGATGGCAATGTGAGGAAAGATTAGTCAATCAGGCAAATGATCTGTTATTTTCCTTCTTTTTTCGTCTGTCCAAAAAAACCTGATGGGCTGTGATGCAGTGTCTCTAAGCAATGCATATAATATATGCAGTTACTGCATGCTCAGCAGCCAAATGCAAACATTGCGGAGTAGAAACACAAGGTTTATCTAAAAATAAACAGAAAAGGAAACAGAAATCTGTACTTCAGATTCTACACACAAGCTGTTCAAACAGCCAGATCTTAATAGTAGATTTAAAAGTGTCAACAGCAATGGCCTTGGTTTTTTGCATGGCTAAAACTTGTCAGCAAATTCAGTCTTTTGAGTGATAACAACACTAAAAGGCTTACAACAAACTGTCCTTGGTGTGTTGCAGAAAAGGGAAAAACCTTACAGGAACAACAAGTATCTGTTGACCTGGGGGTCTGCATGGAATCTCAGGTCACTTGTTGTAGGCTGAGAAGCTTATTGAAGAAAGAGCAAAATCCATGAAATCATTGCATTGTTTAACCATGCAGCAAAAGGTCAGAAGAGAACAGGCCTCTTCAGATTGTATTTAGTAACTGTGGAGATTTTGCTTGTAGTAGTCACTTTGCAACACACAGTATTTTGCCCACCATCCTCCCTGCTCCTCCTCTGAAAATTTTCCTCCAATTTAATCTGAAGGTAATCGTATGCTCATGAGCAACTTTATTCATTTTTCAGCAAACCAGACCAAATTATTCTAAAAGCAAAATGCAGATTGCCTTGCTCCACATGTTTATTGATGGGCCAGGCTGGATCCATTCTGAAAGATGCAAGGAAGGGATAGTAACAAATAAGTATGTGATGTATCCAAATAGTGAACTATCCTCTGCTGCATTCCTGTAAATTGAAGTGACGACTGTTGCTGTTAAGGTTGGCTTTACACATATATTTTGCTGGTGTTGACATCTACTGGATAAATTCGCTACTGGCAGGAGGAATATGCTCTGTTTCAAAGAACAAGAGAGTGCTGTTGCCTTCCTCTTGGGAAGCTTGCACTGCACAGCTATGTCTTGCAGAGTCATATACCCTCACTGCTTCCTTTTTGCTGTTTTCTTTTTGTTGTCTCCTGTTTCCAAAGCTGTTTGAACAAAAATTGAATTTAAAGATAGTAAATTGCAAGCGCGTTTGGGCAACAGGCTGATGAAACAGCTGTAGTCTTGCTTTCATAGACCTGAATTTTTCTGCTTTGCCCAAGGCAGTAAAGGGAAATCAGTTTATTAGTTTCACTTTGGTCACTGGTGAATATCATCCCTCCTCACAAAAATAACACTTTAATTCTGCTTGATTTGAAATAATTGACTGATCAGGAATGAGGCATGTGAAGGGAGCTACCAAGACTGAATTGCTCTGTAGGCTTGGAAGATCAATTATTTGGGAGGAGAGCTGAGACACTGCAGCCTTATATTACACCTGCCTGTTTATTACACTTGGCCTGAGGGGAAGGCAATGCACCATTCTGATCTGTTGCCTCGGAGAAGTACAGATGTAAAAGGAATGCAAAATAAGGGAACAGAAAGTTATTTTTTTTTTTTCATGTTAACACGTTTTGTACTGATATTGAGGACATTTGAGTAAACTCGGCTTCTAATTTATAGAACAACATATGTATTTTCCCTTTTTTCTATGCCAATATTCTTTGCTAAATTCAGTTTATTTTTTTTTTTCTTTTTTTAGCTTCCCAGTAATACTTGTAGTGATTGACTGGTAACAGTAGCACAAATACTTAGTAAAATTAGTCCCACTGGAAGATTACTCAGATACTACAGCTCTTCTTCTTACTCCTCTTTCCTCTGTTCTTTCTGGCTATTTGAATGATTTCATTTTAAGAAAAACGACCTGAGGCACTGTAGAGAAAGGAAAAAAAACAGAAGTTGTAGGAAAAAATAACTGATGGACTTGTGCTTTGGCAAATCCATGGAACAGAAGCAAGGCCAGATGTTTGCTATACAGGCATTTGGCATATAAGAATCTCACTACAAGACGGCATATAGAGTTTTTGACAGCTGTGGTTGGATGAAAATGGATGATTGCTACTTGGGATAAATGCAAACATTTTGGCCAGTGCTTGCAAATGTAGGGGCTTTAAAGTTGTATTCTTAACTAGATTCTTGGTATTCTTAAATCCATATTGAGCAGGTGCTTTCCAAACATGATTTGATTTCTCTCTAATTTTTAAAGGTTCTACATCACCTAGTATATCTTGAGAAGGATATGATGAGTGGTTCACACATCTGAGAAATGAGCTGATTCTCATTTGACTGTGTTATTTCTAAAGCAGCTAATTAAAAGCTTCAGACCTCTGGCTTAGAGAAGGTAGGTTGCTGATTTACTGCATTCAGCAAACAGTCTTCATCCAGCAGTTGAAAAGGTAAAGCATGAGTCACTGATGGCAACTTTGAGACGCAAGAACGGGTGAAAGAAGAAGTGATAGCAGGGATAACTTTAAGAGGCTGAGGAGCCAGCTGAGAAGGAGTTAACTTTGATACTGGGACTGGTATTAATTCATTAGGATGGTGGGACTGGCCCTCTAATTCTTGAAGCATTGCCTTTCAAAACAAAGCAAAAATAGCAAGGGGATGTAAGTGATACTTACTCTATTGAACCAAATGAAAATGAAATCAATCCATTTTATGAGATGTGGTTAGGCCACAAGAGGTGATGAGCTGTGACTGCAGATGGACAGATAATGTGGGCTCTGGCCAACTTCAGTGACATGCATTGCACCAGGAAGGGAACATTTAGATTTGAAAGTCTCAAGTGTCTGTCAGGTGACCAGAAGTCCAATATTTCCAGCCAGGAAAAGCGGCATCTGGTACTAATGCTACTGGTGCCAGAAACTGGAAAACCTGTAGTTATTCATCTCGATATAGGGAAATTGCATAGTCTCTGGAAATTCAATTTCTTATTGCAGGATTGGCATAAACTGCATTGTCCCTCCTCAGCATGAAGTGAATCATGTTAAAGCCTCAGAGGTTCATGGATCCATGTTGATATGGACTGTGCTAGGCCAATGTGCAGTAGATTTAATGTTTCTTAGTTTTTTCTTCTGAAGCATTTTGCATTTAATAATCACTTTATATACCAGATGCTTAGTGACTGTTTCATGCTGTAATTGTATGTGTGATCATGATTTTGGGGAGATATAGATGTCTCCTTTTAACAAAATGTGTATCAGAAAACTGTGTGCTCAAAGGTCATTGGTTCTGGAAGAGAAATTTTACTACTTCCCTGGTTCTAGCTGAAGCTTTTTAAGCGTAAAGAGTAGTAGGGGTAGGATGACCCAAAAATAGCCCCAAGAAGGAATTTTGAGGTACAGTTTCCTTATTTATACAGTTTTGCAGTGAAACGTGTGATCCAGAGAGCTTGCTCTAAAAAATATGCTGCATTTAACCCTTTCGTTGTCAAAGAGCTTTCTCCTCTAATAGTTTTGACTGATTGATTGGTCTTCCCAAAGGGCTGGAAAACTGAGAAGGGCAGTAAATCAAAGGAAATTTCTCCTGCCTTGCCCAAATGTAATTTGAAGACCCCTCCTCCTCCCTTCCACAAGAAACCAGCCCCAAAAGAGTGAAGATTCTGTTAATTAAATTTTGTGAGATCTAATTTGTGACATTTGGCAACACTGACAGTAGCTTATTCTACATTTCTGCTTTATTAACTATGAAGTCTTAGGCAAGATCAGGCATGTCAGGTCCTGGCAACCACTTAATGGATTCTAAGAAGGTGGCTCGTTTCCCCAAAAGAAATCTGTTCGTGTCCCTGTCTCCCCTTCTCCACCTCTTCCCGACCAGCACCTTTGGACCCTGGCCACTGGCTGACACGTAGCCAGCCCTAGTGCTGAGAGTCAGGGTGCTGGCCACTGGTCCTGCTATGTGAGTCTGCACAAACCCTCCACAAACCAGCCTTTAGCATAGCAGCTATTGGCATTATTTTTCTTTTGTTTGCTTTTCATGCTAATGAGATAATTTAATTAGGGAAGTCAATGTTTTGGGCAGTGTTTTGCAAGCAGGAGTGCTGCAGAGGAACATTATGTTTTTCTCTTTCCCCATTTTTAACAAGGCTGGGTTCCAGACAGTGCCAGCCACCCGGGACTCTGTAGAGATATCTGTGGAAGTTATTATGCCTTTGTGTAAAGTTCTGGTGGATTTTCATTTAGAAAACTGCTGTGCAACATTCCAGTCATGTTGCTGCAGATGGAGCTTGGAAAGCCCAAGAACCTTCAGCAAACGACAGCTAGAATTGATTTTTGGGAACAGAGGGTGATGAGCATTGAGTTCTGCTCTGGGCTTTTGAGGGGAAGGTGGTTTGCAACAAGCCAATGGGGAGAACCAGGTAAAGTGGGAGATCTTACCAGTAAAAGCCTGAAGAGAGAGGAATGGAATTAGGAATTTTCTACAGATACATATCCCAAAACAGTCTATTTTGACATATTTTCTATCAATTTATAATTGACAGTGAGTGCACATAAGGGTGTGGATAAAGGCCATTTCAAAATAATCCAAGATACTTGGACTTAGAGATCTGGGGTTGTTCAGCCAGGAGCAGAGAAGGCTTCAGGGAGACCCTAGATCATCTTTCAGTATCTAAGAGGGGCTGATAAGAAATCTAGAGAGAGACTTTAACCAAGGGCCTCTAGTAGCAAGACTAGGGTGAATGGCTTTAAACTGAAAGAGGGAAGATTTAGATTAGATACTAGAAGGAACTTTTTCCTCTGAGGGTGGTGAGGCACTAGCACAGGTTGCACAGAGAAGCTGTGGCTGCCCCATCCCTGGCAGTATTCAACGCCAGGTTGGACGGGGCTTTGAGCAACCTGGTCTAGTGGAAGGTGTTCCTGCCCATGGCAGGGGGGTTGGAGCTGGATAAGCTTTAAGGTCCCTTCCAACACAAACTACTCTGTGATTTTGTGATGGGGACTTTCCCAGAAGGAAACCGCTTCACCTGATGTAAACCCCATAACTTTGTGTATGTCTGCATTTTGCATGCAGCAGGGTTCAAGATGGGACGGGTCTTCATCTGTTCTGAAAGTGTGAGCAGCAGGACCACGACACCTCTGACCCTCAGTGAATTTTTCTCACCCTAGCAATGGTTAGGATCAGTGAAGTGCAGGATGTGTTATCTATTCCACTCGGGTTGTTATGGGATTAGCATTTGAAAGCAAATGACAAAATATAGAAAATGATCACATTGAAGATAAATTTCCAAGAAGCTTAATAATAAAACATACACGTACAGATATTTTACCAATTCCTTCTTTAGGAGAATCATATTCTCACAACTTGGAGAGAAAGAAACCAGACTGGTAAGGTATGGTGTCACTCTCACTGTTGCTATTTTTTGTTATTGTTGTTCAGTTAGATAGGTCTGGTTTGCCTGTTCACTTATCCAGAGATTTCCATATCCATTTTAAGTACTCAGAAATAGTAAGTGCACACACTTTTCTACAGTATTTAAAGACAGAGAACCAAAAGAGTATTTTAAGACACAGAACCAGAAGTCTCATTTATGTGCCCAGAGTAGTGAACACTGTCCTGAGGAGACACAGTTATGTTGCCTTTTTTTTAATGCGTCCCAAAGCATTACCTCTTCCAGCATATGTTTGGAAGATTAAATCCTATATAATCTCTTAAATCTACTGCTCCTTTATCACTTGCAGGTGTAGGATTCGGGGCTTTTTTTTTTTTTTTTCTGCTTTTTTTTTTAATTTTTTCTTTCGGGGGGGGGGTAGATCTGATTGTAGCAAAGCAGCTCAAGTCTCTACCTTGTCTTGGGTTTTACAAGAGCTTNGGTTTTTTTTTTTTGTTGTTGTTTTTTGGTTTTTTTTTTTTTTTTTTTTTTTTTTTTTTTAATTTTTTCTTTCGGGGGGGGGGTAGATCTGATTGTAGCAAAGCAGCTCAAGTCTCTACCTTGTCTTGGGTTTTACAAGAGCTTTATGAATGTTTACAGGACTAAATCAAGGGTTTACAAAAGTAGACCTTGCTTGATAATAAAGTTGTTTCCTTGTCCATCAAATATTTTTGGGTCTTATCTTTCTACACAGCTGCTTGTAGTTCAGCTTTGCAGAATCTCTTGATTGGATTCCTGCTGCCTTTTGTCTAACAAAGGAGCCTTTCAATGAAGTCACCCAAATGGAAAAAAGAAGTTCAGTAAAAATTGTGCAAATGGATTAGTCAGATCTATGTAGGCTTATAACAGTGATTCCATATGGGTTGAAGAAGGTCTTTGTAGGTTATAAATGATGTTGAGCTCTAATAAAACATTTTGTTTTCCACATTTCCAAAGTGAAGAGCAGCTTCTGAAACTGCAAGGCCTACTGGTACCCTACTTTATTTTTTCTTAAAGACTCATTTACATGTGTGTATTATGGGTGCGTGTATGACCTTACTATTGTGTTATATCCAGAATTTATTGTGACATTGATGTATTTCAGTGTG
Source organism: Agapornis roseicollis (assembly GCA_002631895.1). NCBI lineage: Eukaryota > Metazoa > Chordata > Aves > Psittaciformes > Psittacidae > Agapornis > Agapornis roseicollis. Next base: position 17,791 of record NDXB01021937.1, on the reverse strand, counting down.
ATTTTGGTGCCTTTTGCATTAATTATGTTTTCAGTCCTGTGCTCAGGAAGAGGTGATTGTGTCAGTATGCTCTGATAAAACTGCATCCAGTGACGTTTTCCCTGCAGCGTATATCTGAAATCATTCAAGCTTAGGTACTTAGACATCTTCTTTATCAGTTACAGTTCTTCATGCTTGATCTGATTACAGCAAATCTTTCTTTTCTTCCTCGTCTTTTTTTTTTTTGTGTGTGTGTGTGTATTTCATAAAATACTTAGGCTTTACATGCACTTAACTGCTTCTGGAGCTCTCTAATAGAGTGTTTTATCTGTGCTGCCATTCATCCAGTCTGAAAACACATAGGGCTATTTAACTGCTTATTTTAATGTTACAGAGTCTTTCTTTCTTTCTTATTTTCTTCCATTTCCCTAATGGCCATGTATCTACTTCCATTGCTCTGTCTCCCAGCCTCTCTCGCTGATCGTATTTCTCTAATGTTATTATTTAAAAGGTAAATTTAGAAACAAATGCTTACCCAGGAAAAATTTAAATTAAAAGGTTGACCTTTATTTTTGAAGTCACTTAATGAAGTTGACTAATAGTCTAAGAAATCTGATTCTCTATCTTCAGACTGGCTGAAAGCCTGGTTTTCTTTATATTTATATCTGCGAGGACAGGCGTTTTAAGGAGACCTTGACTAGATAAGCATGGAGAGCAGGGAAAAAGCTGCTCTAAGGCTCGAGCTGGACTGTCATTTAGAACAACATGAATAGGAAGCATTTTTTCTGCAGAACAGTGAGTGCTTTGGGCCTGGGGGAAGAAGGGCTGTGCTTAAATGTATCAAGCATAAAATGGAATGTTAACCACTTAAGTTTAATAAATCTGCAGCAGTGATCTGTTTGAACCTGGTAAGAGGCCTGTAGTTAGCATGCTGCTATCTCAAATGCCTCTGGTGGGTTTTTTGCCTCTGTGTATGTGTGTGGAAGCAAGGAACAAAGGAGCTTGCATAAGAGATGTGGTGAAAAATGAGTACCATGAGGAAGATGGGTTTTCAATTAAGAAGGTAGGAAGATTTCCAAATGGCCAAAGTGTTCAGGGTAACTTTGGAGGCTGGCTGTAGGCACCTCTGTAGCTTCCTGACGCTCATGTTCTGTGGAAAAAGTTGCTCAAATTTTGTTGTTGAGCAAGCTGTTTGTTTGAGACGTTTCTAAAACTCCTGGTGATGCATAAAATTGTTTTCTCTAGCAGGGGTATTCTCACATGTGACTTTCCCTCAGGAGTGATAGATTTAAAGTAATTTCTTTTTACAGTCTTTCTCACCTGCTACATTGCATATTTTGGCCTTGAAGGACTGGGGAAGATGCCTGTCGCATTCCTCAGAAGGGCTTTCAGTATTGTTTCATTAGTCTGTTACTCTTCCCTGTTCTACTCTCACCAGCCCATCTTGCTGTAAAATAAATTATGGAGGAAAGAGTCCTGTGCATGTATAATCCTCGTGCCTGGCTCCAGAGCATTTTGCATGACCCTTCTCTGAAACCAAGAGAGCTGTCTGTGTTTTGCTGTGATTTTTACACCTCATACATAGGATGCAGTCTCTGGGGACTGAGATAGGCATTTTGTTGGCTTTGCCATATCACTAAATCTCATCTCAGATTTGTCATGGGATTTTTATTTTCCTCTGGTTGCTCGATCTCTCTTCTTTAGCTTTTAGCGTTTTCCACAGCCCTACCTTAATACCAGTTTGATCTCCTTTTTGCTTTGAATTTATCAGTTCATCCAGTAACAACTATGGGCTTCTCTTCTTTTTAGTAGGGCACGGGGGGGGGTGTGGGGTGTGGGGTGTGTGTTTCAGTCTAAAAGAGTTTTTGTTCCTTTTGGCTGCACAATAAATTCCTTTTGATTCCATGTGACAAACAGAAACACATGTTTCCTTTCTAGTTGAGATTAAAGTTGCCCAGCTACTCCAGTGATTATGTCTTGAGTAGAGTGAGGGAAGGCCTGTCTCATTGGCTTTACCACCTTCACAAGATAGTATGTCAGCTGAATTAGCTGTACAGTGATTTTCAGCACTAACAGCATGCAGTATGCCTCCTCCTGGATTTCTGTTCTGAGTTACACAAATCATACGTTCTTGCTGTTGCTGGTTATATCTGTGTTGTGCATTTATGGCTCTGATGTATCGTAGATGTATCTAATACAGCTTTAAGCTTATCTGAACAAGAGCTATCTTCTGGACATGGCTGTTGGGAGCTTCATGTTAGCTGAAAAATCGGCCCCAAAACTGAGGTTGGTAAATCTGTAATTAGCCAAGGCTTAGCTGGGGCTGTAACTTTGGTGCAGGCAGCACTGGCAGTTCCCCAAGGCTGGAAAAACAAGGTAAAAACCTTTCTTTTCCTCAGTGCTGTTTAGGTGGACCTAAAGAGAACCCTCTCCACTCTATCTCCCCAACAGAAAGGGGTTTTTGTTGTTGTTTATTCTTAAAAAAAAGAAACATTCCAAAAGAATCCATCCATGTCTGGATAATTTTAGCTTAAAATCATGTATTCTGGAACTGATATCAGCTGGGTGAAGATGAAAACACTCATGCATCTTTGATTGCAGTGAGTGCTGTCCTCTGTGCTGTTCGTGTGTGGTTTCCACTGGCCTCTGTCGCTGCCATTTCTCAAGATGGTTTATGCTGCCCTGTGTCAAGTTCTGTGCAGAGGAATGTGATGATTATGCTTGGCTCAGGACACACTTTGTAGAAGTTTTTCTGCATGAGTACAAAATATGTTTAAAGCATTATTATTGTTATGATCGTTGACAAAAATAGTCTAGACAAAGCATAAACTCTGGATCCAAAAATGCATTTGAAAATTAGCTAGCCTGTTCACAAACTGTTTCATACCTCACCCAGCAGCTATTTATGAGAACATTTTATATTGGTTCTAATTTTATACAATTAATAGCAAGCACTAGCAGCTGAATACTCATTTATTAGATAGTTATCCTCTCCGGTTTTTCTCCACATCTTGTTGTTGTCAGATATCTTTGTATCCAGCCAAAAATGACATGTTGAAGCAAGCAGGGTATATTTAATGCAGTGCATAGAAAAATCTGTGACATTCAGCCCTGGCTTTTATTTTTTATTGGAAATAACATGAAATACAGTAGCTGGACAAACAAGTGAATTTGCTTGTGAAGAGGGGGTTGAGTTTTAAGTAAACTTCTTAATGCGTGGTTTAGTCACAGGCTTTTTTCCTGCTTGTTATTGACGTAATTGCCTGTCAGTCTCATCTGATAGTAGAATTGCTGGGGGCATGGTGTCTTAGATCATGTGGCAAAAAATGCTAGCTATTGACTTATGTGCATGTGTGCATCTGCTCTCTGCTGAATTAAATGTCAGATATACTCGAGCGTGTGGGTGGGAGGGGAATATGTGATTTGGTTCTCTCTGGTTGTCTTGTCAAGAAGTACACTAATACAGCTAATGGAGATCCTTGAGCTTGGGAGGAGAAGGGCATTCTATTGACATCCTCCATCCAAACAGTCAAAAAAGATAGCTTCATTCAGTGGTGGAGACCATGCAGATTTAAAAAGAAGTTTTTCCAAAGGCAAGGAATAATAAAGGATATTTTTGAAATTGCAGCTTCCAATTCATAGTCTCCCTTTTTGCCTGGCTTTTCAAAAGGTTCATGAAACTAAAGGAAGGGAAGTTATACCTGTGAAATTTCTAACCTTTAAAGACATTATCTTTAGGTACTGATTTTATTCTGAGATGGTTGCCACTACAGCAAAAACTTGCTATCTTCACTCTACTAAACCAGAAGTTTCTGTTTTCACTACAGCATCTTTCACAGCACGTGTGTCTCTGGTTTTTGCCACATTTATTATATAGCTGTCATGTCCACATGGTCCTCTGGAAAATATGAAGTGAGATTTCTGAATTAACACATCAGATGGCCACAAAAGTACAAGAATGAAGAACCTAAGTAAATATCAATGAATCATCAACCCCTCAGGTCATCAAGTCAAATCTTACATGAAATTCTACCAGAACAAATATATCTGACTCTGTTGAATTAACAGGAATGATAATTTTGTGGTCAACTACTAAAACGCTGCTGTGTGGTCCCAGTATACGCTCTTGCAGGAGGTGTTACTCCTGCAGAGGGGCAACATAACCAGCACAGAGACAGCTTCTTGGGAGATTTGGTTCAGCCTTTTGTTGAAGATAATGAGTGCGGCAGGGAATTTGTTGGTTTTTTTTTTAATACATGTCTATATTACTGAATTCTTAACTGAGGAAGAGTTTTCTTTGTCTGAGGCTTGAGGATGGTAGCTGTCTGTTGGACCAGGTGAGCATTTAATTATTTAGTCATAATAGTCAGGTTTGTTTGCCTTTTTGGTTTTGTTTCTACCAGATGAATATCTAGCATTGTTGATAGGTGCACTGGTTAATGCCACTTCTAAGTTATGTCTCTTTTAAGTAGTTTCTTATCTTGAAGATTCTGGGTGAGCTTCGTTCCAGCTCCCTCCTCAGCCATTATAAGCAAATGAGGGTTTTGTGTCTAAGAATTTATATCTAAGAATTATATGTCCATTTTTGTATCTAAGAATTTTTGAGGCAAGATTGGTTTCTAACTGACCTGATGTTATTATTACAAAGAACTTACTGGATCACATGCTGCAAATAAAATAAATCAGATGCTGCAGTGACCTAGATACTCATTATTTATTTATGGGAATAAATATATTTAGCATTTATTTATACTGTTCTTCAACTCCAGATGCTGTAAACTTTCACTTACTCTGATCTCAGCTGAGAAAACAGCGTTGTTGCCACCATTCTGCAGGTTAGGAGACCTTGGCAGGAAGGCTGATGTAACTGCTCTATGCTACATAACATATAATTATGAGAACTAGGATTAGATGTTGGGAGTCTCAGCTCCCAGCATTGTGTTCAGACATCTTGGTCCTGGCAGATAAAATCTATGGAGAACAAATACTGTGGATTTAAGTAATGATAAGAACAGGATGATTGCACAAACCAAGTTGGTCATTTGATCAATTTAGGTATATTAAGTGTTTTAAGCCTAGCCCAGAGCACAAGAAGAGACGGGACACGTTGGCCTGCCCTGGAAAGCAGCCACACTGTCACAGGGTAAAGCATTCTGTAGGAGCTTCAAGTGCGGAGGTCTAGCAAAAAGGAGAAGAGGCTGTATAAAATGATACTTGGCTTTGAAAATGGAGAAGTAGTGGCTAGATTTGAGACATAGATTTTGTTCTTCCTGTGATCTTTGGGATAAATATTTGGTCACACTTCAGGTGCAGAAAAGAGCTGCAGAACTGATCTTACAACTGCTAAGAAAGCTGCAAGACAGAGCTCTTGGAAACATTTCCTGCTATCAGGAGATTGAAGGATGATTTTCGTCTAACTTGGCCTTTCACGTTTTGTGTGCTATTGCTTGTTATTCTGTTGGAGAGTTTGAGTAGACTGTGTTTCCTCAGGTCTAAGGGATTGGTCTCTCCACCACGTGCTTGTAGTTGTCCAGACTCTCTTGTTTGTGTTCTAAATTACCATGTACTACAACATCGCTCTCTTCCTCCTGACAGTTAGCTGGGAGAAGGGGAAAAACTGCTCTCCTAAGCAGAGGAGGCATGGCAGGCTCTTGCCCTGGTGCTTATATTTGCTGTGCTGGGACTTTATTCCTAACACCTCTTTGGTTTTTACCTTTCAGGTAAGCTCTCGAGTTCCCTTTGAGAAGAAGCTGCCCTCCATCGAGATGTCACGGCATCACAGCCGGTTTGAAAGAGATTACCGGGCTGGGTGGGATCGCCGGGATTGGAGCTCCAATGGCACTCATGTCAGCAGCACCAACTGCAGCAGTGCCGTGAACACCAGCAGCAACAACCGCCCTGGGCTGCTGCCCCTGCCCATTGTCCCCTCCCGGCTCCCCACCCCGGCCACCGCTGCCTGCACCACTGTCAACAGTGATGTGATCACGAGCTTGGTGGCCAACTCGTCTCCAGCTTCAACTACCAAAGTAAGAATATAGCTCTTTCAGGTTTTTTCTGGGGTTGATGTCTTGAGGGATGTTAGAGATGGAGCTTCATCTGTTCCTTTGAAAACTGCGTGTTTGTGGTATAGCCAACAGGAGGAAAAAAATATTCTGTGGGCAATGTCTTTTTTACTCTTTTGTGTGCTGTGCATGCACTAGAGTAGGTTTTTCTTGCTCCAGGACTTAGGGTTCCTGTGCTCCTGAGACTCCTAAGCAGAGCAAATGCTCCTGTCCTTTTAGCACTCCCTACATTTGGGCTCTCTGTTGCTTTCCCTGGAACAGGTGGTTCCCATTTTGCTTTTGGGAATGATGTTCTTGTCCGCTGATCAAGGCAGAGCTGTGGCTGACAAGTGGATGCCGTTTTCATCCAGAGGGAGTGGAAAGTGACTGAAGGGCACCATTTTGGCTGAATAGCATTTTTTCTTTTCTTTAGTTGGTACTTTCCTGTCAGGTTCTCAAAGCCTTGTTCTGGGTGCAGATTGGAGTGTTAACAGTGGGACTGCTATAACCAGGCTCTCTCATTTGTGCAGAAGTGCTCACTAAGGAGTATCAAAATGTTAAGCGGCAAAGAATTGAAATCACTAGTAAACCATTGGACTTCTTTTGTTCTAATATATAACTGGAGGGAAGAGGGTGACTTTTCCATTTTTTTAAAAACATTTAGCTCTTTTAAATCTACAAAGTATGAGTTGTTATTCCAAGAGAAAGTTGGGGTTTCTTTCTGCATGCAAATTCAAGTAGAACAGCTGGGGAATACAAAACTCTGGCAAACCGTAAAGGTGACCACAGCAATAGCAAAGTGAGCCAGAAGCACTGCTGGTTTTCTTTTTATGATATTTAACATTTTCTTTCAACTTTGTTTCATTTTAATAACTGCAAGTGCCAAATGCAGCAGATGCAGACAGAGGGAAAGGAGACAATAAAGTTATTTAAAGTAAGCCAAGAGCAAGCTGAAATTTTACTGCAGTACCATTATTATATTGATTTTTTTCTTTTTTCACACTGTAGAAAAACAAGGTCAGTGCTGCAGGAGGAAACATTAGGGCTAAGTTTACAGTGTGATTGGGTTTAAAAATTTTGCACAGCATCTTAAAATTATTTTCATTTGAAAGAAGCCATTCGGATTCTGATCAAAACATATTTAGAGTTCTCCAGATGCTATCCACAGATAGATGCATTTCAATCATGCTTTGTCTGGAGATGATTGAGGCAATTTTGGAGCCAGAGGAGTCATTTCATTTATCATGACCTTTGTTCCTGGGTCTGCTTAGAGTCCAGTGATTGTCTGGAGCTGATCAGCCCTTCTCCCAGATGTTCAAAACCATTTTGAAGCATAGCAGTGCCATTAAACCATGTGTTTATTGGGGGAGAGGAGGCAGGAACAGCAAGTTAAATGCCTTTTGATCATATGCTCAATGTGAACTGTCCTCTAAATTGCCTTATTAGACAATTTTCTGATGACTTTCATTAGTTAGAATGTTTTTGGCATGTTAGATCAAAAGCAATAAATAGGCTAGAATGGAGGTAACATGGGACACTTTTTATTCTGAGAACTGTTAATCAGCTGTATACTCTCTCATAAAATAAATGTGTAGAAATGCATACAGTCTTTGTCCCAGCTTCTTCTGCTGAGTATCAGCTAAACAGCTCTAAAAATTCAAAGTTGCATGGACTGAAGAGGAAAAAACTTCGAAAACAAAGTGAATTAGGATGGACAGAGCTGCAGATAATGGTGCCTAGCAAGCTTCAATTCATGATGTGAAACAGTGTTAGAGAAAACATCAGGTGCTTATACATGCTTGCATTCACCCTGCCTGACTGTGTCTCTTCTTCACACAGAGCAGATTTACACATGTGGTTAGCAATGTAACCAGCCAGTGCATTTCCCTTGTAGGATCCAGCTAATGGTTAGGCATAAAAAATTAAATCCATATAAATAGGAAATCACAAGTCAGAAGAATGATACTGTAGCTTGGTTTACTAAAAGAAACAACCAACCAACCAACCAAAACAAAACAAAACGAAAACCAAACAAAAAACAACAACAAAAATAAAAACAGGGATGTGCCAAGTTGCCATGAGCTGCCGAGTTCACGGTCTGCAGCCCTTTGAGCATCTCTCTGGGGTAAAAGCTCATGGGGCAGGTGTCATCTTAAGTTGATTTTCTTAGCTCTGTTTTGTGGGCTATTTGATGTCTTAGCTGCCTTTCTGCAGTTTGAACCATCCCCAGCATTCTGGCAGATATCATTAAGTAAGTGGCAAGGGAGTGCCCCACACAAGAGGCAGCAAGTTGTGTAAAGTATCATGGGTGTTATGGAGCAAGAAATTGGAGAACCTTGTTCTCCTTGGCTCATTGTCCAAGGATATGGGTACAGCCAGCACTCCAGGCTGAAGACAGAAAGGACTTTCTGTGTCATCCAGTTGCCAGTTTTGACTTTAGCATATCTTCCTGAGCTGGTTTGAAGATCTCAAAGCATAGAGGCCAATGTCCATCTCCCTTCTTTCTGCGTTCCTACTAATTAATTATCCTCAATGTTAAAAGTTTGGGTTTCAACTTGTTTTGGGTTTTTTATAAACCATTTAGTCTGTGTTCACACTTTTGGTCCTTGGTTCCTCTAGTTTCCTGGTGTTTGGCAGTTTTAGTAGCCTCCAAGTAACTGTGTATCTTATCTTTGGTATCATCTCCATTCTTTTGCATTTGAAAATATGGGTACCAAAACCATATGCATCTTTTCAGCATCAGGCTTGCTCTTCTTTTCCCTTGTCTTTTTTTTTTTTTATGTTTCCTCAATATGAAAAGGACATGGAACTGTTGGAACAAGTCCAGAGGAGGGGCACAAGATTGATCAGGGGACTGGAGCACCTCCCGTATAAAGACAGGCTGAGAAAGTTGGGGCTGTTCAGCCTGGAGAAGAGAAGGCTGCATAGAGACCTCATAGCAGCATTCCAGTACCTGAAAGGGGCCTGTGAGGGTGCTGGAGAGGGACTCTTCATTAGGGACTGTAGTGATAGTACAAGGGGTAATGGGTTCAAACTTAAACAGGGAAGTTTAGATTGAATATAAAGAGGTTCTTTACTGTGAGGGTGGTGAGGCTCCGAAATGGGTTGGCCGAGGAAGCTGTGAATGCTCCATCCCTGACAGTGTTCAAGGTCAGGTTGGACAGAGCCTTGCGTGTCACGGTTTAGTGTGGGGTGTCCCTGCCCATGGCAGGGGGGATGGAACTTGATGATCTTAAGGTCCTTTCCAACCCTAACTATTCTATGATTCTATGATGTTGTAGCATGGTGATAAAATGTGCTCCCTTCCTTTGTTCCTATATCTGCACAGTTAATAATTGCTCCAGGATTTTTGCCAAAGAGTTAAGTTAGTAGTTATTAAAAAAATATATAAATGCCATCGTCCTCCATTACATGTTACCAAACAGAGTCATAATCTTGTTGAAGTCTGAACTGAAGTCTGTTCGACAAGGTCTGTCTTCTGGATACCTGTATTTGTAGGCATTGGTCATATTCCTGTCCTTCAGCTCCTGCTTAACTGAATCCTAAAGTAACAAATTCAAAATGGAGGAAAAAACCTTTTTTCTCTATCATGTAACTGGGTTGTGAAACTCACTGCATTGGTGATGAAATTCATAGATAAGTGGTTCTAAGGACCACTAGACTATCTAATCTGGCTGAACCATTTGGTATATACATTATTATGTAAATGTCTGTAAGATTAAAGACTTCATCCAAAGTTATGTAATATGAACAGAAAAAGCTCTGGAAGGGAGAGAAAAAATTGATCAAATTAAATGTTGGAGAGAGGTGAAACCACCTTGAAAGGGAAGCTTAAGCTATATAACTATGAGGGGGTTGGGTTTGGTCTATGTTTTTATGCTTCTGGAAGAGCTTTTTGGATCTTTCTGTGGAGGGCTTTAGAAGGGTTTTATTACTAATTATTAATGTGTAGAAGAACTTTAGAACTAATTATATTTTGCAGACCTTTGAAATTTATTCTCAAAGCATACCTGTAACCTTCTTAGCACAGATGCTATAGTGCAAATCACACTTAGTGGATCTGCCACATTTAAGTAGTTATGAATGTTTGGTCTGAGTTATTTAAACAAAAATAGCTGTATTTTCCTCAGCTTTATTTTTGCTGAGCAGAATGACAGTGATACCTTGCACTGCTGTAACCCATTTCATCGGAGGCTGCCAGAACACATCAGAAAAACTGTTTGAACCTCAATAACCTCTAAGAAATAGTTTAATGTTGCACTCCAAGTATACCAACATGGAAACTGAGGTACTTGAAGGTAGTGATTATTGGCTTTTCTGGTCATTCTGTGCCACTGTGAACAAAGATCCAGCTTTTTTACTCAATTTGGCTTTTCTACCCAGCTGCTGTATCCAAAGTGTTGGGCCACAAACCAGCAACCAGAGTCAGCGCAGTTTGAAGGGATGAGTTCTTTGATGGAGATACTTTCTCAACCCCTTGGATGCCTGAAGTAGTCAATAGGAGAGTGCAGTTCCTGCCATTAAACTGTTGGGCTCAGATCAATTTATTGCCCTCTGGGCCCAGCCATGTATGATGATTGAGCTTCTGTTTGGGTTTGTCTGTGTACAGTGGGGCTTGGGTTTCTTTTTCCAGCAGTGAGGTTATTTGTTGGTAGAAGGAAGCTATTGAAGAAATCCATGCAAGACTGCAGCACTGCTTAAGATATTGGCAACAAAACAGTTTAACATTCATTTAAGGATGCTGCACACCATTCCAGCTATGTTTTCTGTTCATCTCAGCGGCACCTTCATTCTTTGTTTCTTTCCCAAATTATTCTGCGAGTTACTTGTACAATTTTCTCCATCAAAGATTCTGTATCACAGCTTCAATTTAGAAGGGTTGTCATGGACTGTAATTTGGAGTTTTCTTGCCAAGAGATTTTTTGGTTATAGAACATTTACTTTTATCATTTCTATATTATTTTTAAATGCCTGCACAGATTGATACATCACCAGAATCTGTGCAACAACAGGCAAGATCTAACTTTTCTTTTTTCCTCAACCGTAATTTTAAAAGCCCGTAATTTAAAAAATAAATTTGCTTGGAACATAAATTGATTCTTAAGCCCCCACATACTTAATAACTTGCTATTCTCAAGGTTAAATCTATGACAAGTTTTATAAAAATGGCAGTCTTTAGTTTTGGTAAGATGTTCTCTAGTTGAACTCAGGGATAACTTAATGGTTTTATGTCTCTAAAATAGCATAACTGAGATGTGATCCTGGCCTCCTGTACTTAACAGTACTCCCATAGCATTTAAGACTTGTGTGTTGTTGGTACTGTAGTTTTTATCCCACTGTGGTTAGCCACAGTTATGATGTGGGAGAGAAGACAGAGATGGTAAAACATTTGTTAACCTCTCGGGAAAGTCAGACAAGGATTGCAGGGGGAAAAATCGCCCCCACTGTCTTTGTGCATTACTGCAACCAAATAGTGTTAAAAAATGCGTGGGAATGGAAGAATCCTCATGCTGAAGGAGAAAAACAAGTCAGTATGTCTGAGGAATGCATGGTAGAAAGGAATAAAGTGGAACAGCACGGAAGTAAAATGTTATATGCTTCTTTCCTTTATGGTCCAAAAAAAATGCAGTTCCTTCAACAGCAGTCTGTCGCATGCAGATGATTTTCTGTACATGGCAGAATTTGTGTTGTCTGTTCTCTTTCTCTCACTTTGGAGGTGATGATTTGCTAAGCTGGTGTATGGCTTCCACAAATATTTAAAATATTGATTAAGCAGAGGAAAAATAAACACGAATTGTTTTTCAAGTTACGCCTTATGTTGTACATGACTAATTACACCCAACAATTTGTTCTGCAGCGGTAACTGAAATTTATGTACTCTTTTTATTATAAAACATAAGACGCTTGCATAAAGAGAGATTATAAATATTGGAATACAACAGTTGCTAGAAAACAGTCAAAACATGCAGTGATGAAGTATATAGTATTTGCTGTTCCAGCTTCTCTGTGCAAAGCTACTCTTCCGCTCCCTTGAGGGTTTGTATTGATAGCTGGCATAGTTTTTTCACCATTTTGATAGTAGCCTATTCATTCCTTGACCTGGACACAATGTAGCAGTCCAGCCCAAATGCAGTAGCGGCAAAAGCTCTGATGAAATCCTCATAATTCTTTTGGCAAATTACTGTGACGCTAAGTGAGGCTTCTGTTGTGGGGTATCAAATAGTGCAACTCTTCTTTTTTTGCAGGAACATATTTTTACTTATGGATGAATTTTTGAAATGGAGTAATGACCAGTTTCATTGGTAAATGACATGCAAGCCCATTCCCACCTATGCAGAGACTCCTGGTGCATATGAAACTCTAATTATGGCAGACTATTGTGTACAGTCTGAATGTATAGGAAAACAGAAATGTATAGGAAATCAGCAATGCCTGGAGTATGTAACATGCAATGGTTCGTAACAGAAGATAGGGACAGGTTTCTGCTTGCACCTTGATCGCATTGTCCTGATTCTCTAGGTTTGAAAGTTTAAAGAGCGTTTGTACAATTTACCTTTCAGGGTCGCACACTGTTTAATTAGAGTTCAGCTTCCAGTCTGTGCCTTCTGTGAGGAGTCTGCAAGCACAGAAAGTCAGCCAAGAGTGACATTGGTGATGGTGTGTCATCACACCAGCCCAGGTAGGGTGAAATCAGCAGAGATCACCACAAAAACATAATTGTAGTATCCTCCTGGAATCCTCAAATAATTCTGAGTTGCTTTTGAGGAATGGACAGAGCTTGTACCAGGAATGAGTGGAGCAAACACAGACATTTGGTTGTTGACTCCCAGGATACTTTTTTTCCTTTTTGCTAATTAGAAATGGACCAAAAATATCTGTAAATTGGGCTCAGCAATGACCTCTGCTGAAGTCACCATATTAAGCTACTGTGAAAAAGTTACAACTCCGGGGAGGTAATTGTGCCACCAGGGGACAAGAAGGTGAAGTGAGATCAGTGGTGGGTTCCAAAACTATGTATTGAAGGCCTTGAAGTAGAGGAACCAGTTCTTCCCTTTGAATAAACTGGGGAGATGCCTGGGACATTTTTCAGGCTCCTCTGTAGAAGGCTGTTCTTAATGATCCATTGGCCATCCAGAGGGCTTAAATTGTGCTGATGATTTGTCACTTCCTCATACCAATTTATTTTAGCATTTTTTCTCAGATGTATCTTTACATATTTTTAATAGTGTAGAAATTGGAACATACGAAATGTGGGTTTAGTTTGTCAACTTTTGCAGATACATTATTGGACTGAAATTGGTCTGGAAGCCCTGGCAGGCTAATTAATCTGTAAAGTCATAAAAAGCTGCTTGGGTTTTTTGACTTGCAGTGCATTTATCATCTGTTGAAAGAGCTAAGAGGTCTGGCCAGTTTATAGGCCCAGTTCCATTTGAAGATGAAAGGCAGCATTTTTGAAGCACTAATTGACATAGCCAAATACTTACAAGGTCGCAAACATGACAGCTTTGCCTAAAGAAAAAGCAGGATTTCTATCACTTTGATTAAAAAGTATCTTGACTTCCAAAAGGCCTAAATATCAGTAATAAGTCTAACCGAAATAAAATGTACTGGACAGGATTTAAGTGCTTGATTATGTGAAATGATTTAGAGTTCTTTTCCTTTTTCTTTCTCATCATTATTTTGGTTTCACGTATATCAGTTGCAGATTATTCATTAAAAATGCAGCAGAATATATACTTCTGCCATTCAGGAGGTGTTAGAAAATCTGTCCCAGCCTCCCAACAGGCTAAAAGAGCCTGCCTGGGAGCAAGGAGCAGTGTTTCTAAAGGTAGATAACCTGAGCTGTAGATGCACAAAAGCCTAAGGTTGGTTGCTGTCATTGAGGAACAGATTGCTATTGTCACCATTAAACATAGCTACAAAAAGAATTTTACGAAGAATCACTTGTTGGTTTCCTATTATTTTTGCTGTCAGTGCTTAACTTTGCCAGGTAGGTCCTGGAAATTATCTTGAAGAAAGCTGATCCTTTCTCAGGTAGATAATTTCAGATGTTGGTGTTGCATGGAGAGGGTGTATGTCAGAGAAATGACTGGGGGGAGGGGATGGGTTAAGGAAAATGTTGAATACAGAGGAGCCCGATACAAAAAGTTTGTAGAAGTCTGTACAAGTGGTTGGGTGAGATGTATCCATACCATTTTTTTTTTTTTTTAAGTAAGTAACAGGAAGGCAATGGTAATTTTAAAACCCCCTATTTTAATGTGTATCAGAGGAAAACAAATAGTTTGGCAAACATAATCTTTTCTCAATGGCATTGGTTTCCTCAAATTGCTGATTGATTTGCAATTTTCCATTTAGAACTTGCTTTCCAAACAAATTAACCGGAGGAATAAGAAGTAAGAAAGAAACAGAAGTGAGACAAGCTTCACCTCTCCCTGTGATTTCTATGGGCCTTGAGTTCCTGCCTGTTAGGATAGTTGTCTGTGAAGCACAATAGACATAAAGATAAATGTGGGAGTGAGGAACGGTACATTAAACTCTGCTGTCTGGCTCCTGTACTGCTAAGCGCTGCACCTGCTAATGCTGGACACAGGCTGATGTGCTCTGGGTGTACCTGGAAGCTCTGATCAACCAGAGCTGACACTTCAAACTAACATTAAAGCATCACCGCCGCCCTGCCTGCCATCCTGAAAGTCCTCTTGAAAAAGTGCCCAGACGTTTAAGAGGAGCATGAGGATCTTGTGACACGATGGCATGAAACAGAGGCAGCCTGTGCTGCTTCGGCAGAGCATTGCTCTTTCGATGCCACAGGAGGAAAGCCAAGAGTCACGTTGTATCAACAATGCTGAGCAAGGTGCAGATGTCTTCTGCATAAATGGAATTATAGTGACTCACTATCTTGGGAGTGGGAAAAATGCAGGCTTTTTGCCAGTGCTTGCAAGGGTACCATAGAGGAGACCACGAAAGTAATTCCTCACACTTTTCTCCAGTTTCACACTCTAGAAGCAACTTGGACAAAGATCTGTAATCGAACATTATTTTTCAAAGTAGTATGCAGAAAAGGATAAACTTGTGGGTACCCAAGTTATTTTGTTGGGTTTTCTCTCAGAATTTAAAGCATTACTAAATGTCAAAATGCTGGTTAACTGCTGTAACACTCTGTTCTTGGATAAAATGGGCACTTCTAAGCAAGCAAAATGCATGTTTCACTTTATTTTGGAGGAACTGACTATTCTGAATTCTCCCAGAACTCATTTTGCCCCTTCTGTTTTTGGTTGTTCTCTGCTCCTGTCAAGCTGAAACGTATGTGGTTGTTAACCCACTACAATTTAGCATCACCAAACTGGTTCACTTTGGAAAACAAAGCTTGTGGAAGTACTGCAGAGAAATATAGTCTGTCTGTACAGTGATGTTTGTGTGTAAAGCGATATGCACCCACTGTATAAATAATGAATAATAACTAGTAATAAATTCTTCATATCATAGCATTACTTCTTACTGTTTATGATCCCAGGTCTTTTATGGTAATCCTGAAACAAAGCACTGAGAAGTATGTGAATAATATTTACTCCTGCTAAGTTGTTGCACAAACATGTCAAGAAAGGGAAGCATTTTTGGCTGTGTAATTTGAATGTTTAAGATTATATATTGTTTATATTATAATATTATATATAATTAAAGTTATCCTTTTATCCCAAAGGAACACAAAGTGTTATTCAAAGTCCATGCATTCAAAATCACTGAAGTAATGCATCAAGGTACATTTGTCAGTTAGCAAGTGTAACACTCCCAAAGACTAATGCTGGATATAATCTGACCATGTTCCCCTGCAAATCCATATTCTTTTATAGAAGTGCTGGTCTTTGTAAGAGGAGCTGTGTTGTACACACAACACCCTGCCGAAGGGTCCAGTAGTTCATCAGTGGCACTGATGGCACAAGAATTGCCCAGAGTACAAAAGCCAAGCAGACATGGCTGAAGGCCATCCTGCCTGAAAATGGAAATCCTGCACAAAAGAGTTTTATGGGAACAGGGAGAATCACAGAATGTTTGAGTTTGAAAGGGATCTCTGGAGGTCATCTGGTCCAATGTCCTTGCTCCAGCAGGTCCACCTAGAGTCAGTTGCCCAAGACCATGTCCCAGCAGCTTTGGGTATCTCCAAGGATGGAGTCTGCGCAACCTTTCTGGGCAGCCAGTGCCGGTGCTCAGTTATCCTCACAGTAAAATAGTGTTTCCTGGTGTTAATAGAACCAGAGAACCATTTAGGTTGTAAAAGACCTTTAAGATCATTGCCTCCAACCATTAATCTAACACGGCCAAGTCCACCACTAAACAATGTCCCTAAGCACCACATCTACAGGTCTTTTGCATACCTTCATGGATAGTGATTCAGCCACTTCCCTGAGCCACCTGTTCCAATGCTTGAGAATCCTTTTGATGGAGAATTTTTTCCTACTATCCAGTCTAAACCTCCCCTGGCACAACTTGAAAATATTTTTATTGTCTTTTATGGCAGTAGCCAGATTAAAGTCTCGTTGGGCTTCCTGCATAACCTCATGACATCCTTGTAGTCCTTCTGCATTGCCTGACCCTTCTTCCAAAGGTCATAAACTCTTCTCTTTTTCCTGAGTTCCAGTGAAAGCTCCCTCTTCAGCCAGGCCAGTCTTCTTCCCTGCAGGGTTGAAGTTCCCAATGAGAACAAGGGTTAGCAATTGTAAGATTTCTCGTAGCTGCTTACAGAATATTTTGTCTTCCTCTTCATCCTGGTTGGGTGATCTGTAACAGACTCCTACTATGTTGTCTGCCTTGTGGGTCTTCCCCCTGATTCTTACCCATAAACACTGATCCCTTACTCTCACCATCATTAAGCTCTAGATAGTCAAAACAGTCTCTAACATACAGGGATACCCCACTGCCTCTCCTTCCTTGCCTGAAGAGTTCATAGCCATCCATTGCAGCATTCCAGTTGTGAGTCATCCTGCCATGTTTCTGTGATGTCAACTGTATCATAGAATAGTTAGGGTTGGAAAGGACCTTAAGATCATCCAGTTCCAATCCCCCTGCCATAATCAGGGACACCCCACACTAAACCATGTCACCCAAGGCTTCGTCCAACCTGGCCATGAACACCACCAGAGATGGAGCACTCACAACTTCGCTGGCCAACCCATTCCAGCATCTCACCACCTTAACAGGAAAGAATTTCTTCCTTAGATCCAATCTAAACCTCTCCTGTTTAAATTTGAACCCGTTACCCCTTGTCCTGTCACTACAGTCCCTAATGAAGAGTCCCTCCCCAGCATCCCTATAGGCCCCCTTCAGATACTGGAAGGCTGCTATGAGGTCTCCATGCAGCCTTCTCTTCCCCAGGCTGAACAGTCCCAACTCTCTCAGCCTGTCTCCGTATGGGAGATGCTCCAGTCCCTTGATCATCCTCGTGGCCCTTCTCTGGACTTGTTCCAACACTGCCATGTCCTTTTAATGTTGAGGACACCAGAACTGCACAGAGTACTCCAGGTGAGGTCTCCTGAGAGCAGAGGGGCAGGATCACCTCCCTCGACCTGCTGGTCACGCTCCTTTTGATGCAGCCCAGGATACAGTTGGCTTTCTGGGCTGTGAGCACACACTGAAGCCGGCTCATGTTCATTTTCTCATCAACCACCACCCCCAAGTCCTTCTCTGCAGGGCTGCTCTGAATGTCTTCTCTGACGAACCTGTAGCTGTGCCTGGGATTGCTCCGACCCAGGTGTTGGACCTTGCACTTGTCATGGTTA
>NDXB01021936.1:1995-13542 GCA_002631895.1 Agapornis roseicollis | reverse complement strand
TTTTTTCTCCTGTAAGAATGTTAAATGTATTTCCTCTACATTAAACTCACTGAAAGCATGAAACTGTAGCCTAGCGCCTGTGCTTAGAGGAAAGCAGCAAGTAATGGGAAGAAGACGAGCAAGAAGTACAACTGAGGAAAACCTGATCTTTTCCAGGCTATGGATACATACTGCTTATTTTCTGGTTTGTTCTTTTTTATTTTTAACCTTGTAAGTTTTTAGTTTTGAACTGGGGGACAGCGGAATTGTGAAACACAGTTCCTAAGTCAGGGGTCCAAATACAGAGATGTAAGTATCAATTCAGATACTTTTGACTTTTCTTGATCTAATTTCTTTTAGAGAAGGTTATATTTGTGAAGAGAGAATTCTTGGGATCAAGTTTGCAGTTTCTGTGCTTTAGATGCTGCGATGGACATTCACAAATTGCACCAAGGAAAACTGCACTGACAGTTTATGCTGGTAACAGTTGAAACAAGGGGGGTACAGAATTACAAAATAAAATGCAACCCCCTTTAGAATTAGTTTTAAGTACTGTCAAGTTTGCTGGCTTTGGAACAGGAGCAATGGGAAATTACTGAGGTGCATGAGACAGAGAGAAAAAATGGGGAGCAGTCAGAGAACAGAACAAGAATCCTTGTATAAGATAAACGGTTGTAGTCAGCATTGTTTTAGGTCCTGATGACCTTAATACAAAAACAAGTGTGAGAAAACAGGATAGAACAACAGGACACAGGGATGAGGAGTGTCTGGGAACTGCATGGGCTGCAGTTACACTAACTGATGAGTAGGAGGCTAGGAGGGTTATTATGTCTCTGGTGCTAATGAACCCATTAGGCTGGCATAAACATCTCCTGCGCCTGCCTCAGAGGCTGCCAGGACTGATGGAGATTGTTGGAAGAAGTCAAGGACCCTCAGAGACCAGCACCACAATTGTGTACACATGGGGGAGCTTTCTGGAACATGATGTGATCCCNGCCTCAGAGGCTGCCAGGAGTGATGGAGATTGTTGGAAGAAGTCAAGGACCCTCAGAGACCAGCACCACAATTGTGTACACATGGGGGAGGTTTCTGGAACATGATGTGATCCCTACGTAGCCTCATGAATATGCATGTATGTCCAGGGACTATATAAGGATGGCTTGTGTGGCAATACAGGGACACACGTTAGGAGGAGCTATCCCTGTGTCTCCTGGCGCCGCAATAAAGAATCCCTGCTTGTCAGCTGGAAACCTTTGTGGGCAAGTTTGCTCCGGGAGTTGTCTCCGAATCACAGTGAAATGGCAATTCTATTTTCAGCTCAAGTGGAACCTTAGAACTGGATATTCCATTCAAGATCTTCTCATTCTTTTTCCTCCTACATCTTAATATATGTAATCACACTTCCCATGGCTTTCCATGACCCTACAGCCAACTCTTTGCAGCAGCTCACCCTCAGATAAGGAAGTGCTCCAAGATGTTTTCTGTATGTTTCCCAGAGACACGAAAGTAACACCCACGAACCTGACAAAAACTTGTTCTGTGCTCTGATCCTAAGACTAAATAACTCATATATTGAGATCTTCTGATCTACACAGACATTGGCAGACTCTATGAGTTAGAGGAAATGCTGAAATATTTCAAGACTTTATCTCTTAAAAAAGCAGAAGTGTGAAGATGAAGCGGATGGAGATTGTCAAAAGTCTTTATTAATGTTCGATTTTTCATTTAAAACCCTGATTGTCTCACAGTGAGGGAACAGGTCTGGCTTGTATCAGACCGAAACACAACGGAGAAGGATAAGCTGCCTCTAGGAAGAGGTTGGAGTCTATCCAGTCAAAATTGAGAAGCAATTGTTTGGTTATTTGGGCTTTTTTTTCCTTCACAGAACAGTTTGTTCATCAAATATTCTCTTTCTGTAGGAGAAAAGATACTTATTGAAAACTGAGCCTTTTAATAGCTTCAGATCCTCAGCTGAAGAACATCATGTTAAATGAGGTCTCATGTGCAACTTCTCACATAAGGCACGGCTGCAGTGAAATGGGCAAGAAACAGCTCATGGAGATGCTCTGGGATACGTAGAGTGCCGCAGCTAAAATATCCTGGCTTTCTTTGTATTTTTTTGCTGGATGCTAGGAGTTCCATGCAGAATACACAGACTCTCACAGTTGCTCCTGTAGGAAAGGTGCCAAGCAGCACTAAAATATCTGGCACAGGACACTCCACAGGACTGGCCTGGCTCTTGAGGCTTCGTTTTAATGATGATACAATCCATTAGGGCTGGTTATTCGTTGTTACCATAGGTGTTTTTTTTTTAATGTCTCTGTGTTTCTCCTACAAGTAAAACATTGTGGGGGAAAAAAAAGTAATTTTCTGTAGCTGTTGCTCTCTTCAGGGTCTGCCAAAGGCTCAGCGAGCACTGGGTGATATGGCCCGGGAGGTTGTGAATGCTCCATCCCTGGCAGTGTTCAAGGCCAGGTTGGATGAAGCCTTGGGTGCCATGGTTTAGTGTGAGGTGTCCCTGGTTATGGCAGGGGGGTTGGAACTGGATGATCTTAAGGTCGTTTCCAACCTGAACTATTCTATGGTTTTATGATCATCAGAATCTAGTTCATAAATTATTCTAACAAAGAAGATTGGCACTTCTTGGGGGGGGATTGGTCTTTTTTTGATTGGTTTTCTTATGCAGATGAGCTCTAGTTGCTTGAACAGGAAAAATTAATTAGGATATGTGGAAGGTAGAAGCTAAGTGAAATGTTAAGGGTATACAGATGCCTGTAATTTAAGAACATTTCTTGAGAATATTGTTGAAATATAAAAAGAAGAAGAAAAGTAATAAACCCGGCCTAGAGATGCAGACCATAAGGAACAAGACAGCAGAGACAATATCAAAGGCCAAACCTCTCTGGTCACAGATTGAGAGAACACAACTGAATGAATCACTCAAGGCCTTAGAGATGCTTCACCAGCTTTTTGTAACTGATAGGAAGGGGTGCAGAGGGGCAACGAGAGTATCAGGGTTCTCACAGGGAAAAGCCAACTTACTCTCAGAGTCTTTAATGGGCTCTTGGGAATGGGTGAAATTTATTACAGGGTGTTTAGGGGAAAGAACTGAAGGCAGGGAAAGGGTCAATGCCCTTGTCCAGCTGAGCTCTGCATCTGATCCCTGCTGTCTGTCCTATATTCTGGAGCCCTGTTCCTCACTCTTTTCTGTGACCCTGCTCTATGTGTGAAGGTGTGTGGAGGTGGCTCACTAACACACTTCAGGTTGGACTAGCTGGGAAGTTGGAAGAGACCAGAATCTGGACAAAAGGTCAGACCTGGAGAGGGGTTAAAGGGGGCCATGGATCCTGAGTGAACAAAGAGTGAAGGTGCGTGAGCGTACACTAGGAAAGTGATCACCTGGAGAGGAGGAATGGGACTTCACTGTGTTGTTCGTTTCTGTGTGAGTGCTGTTTGTGTTTAGGCGGGTGCACACTCTGTCCATCTGTGTGGCCCACTGTGTGCATACTGTGCCTATGCATCTATTTGGAATGCATGCTAAGCCTTGCTAACAAATGATCCTAATAACAGGAATACCAGAAAACAGACTGTGTAGGAGAAATCTCTTGGGCTTTAAACTCCTCTGGGTTTGGCAAGCCTTCATACATACCCCAAAATTCTTCACAAAATAGCTATATTATAATTTCTATTCAAGAATGATGGGGAGGAGGGGAAAGAGGCAGCAGTGCTGAATTGCCAGATGTATAACCTTGTATTGTCACCTTTTAATTATATACCATCTCTCCATTAAGCCACTGAAGATGAGATACAGACAATTGACTAAATACTTCAGGGGAAGCAGAGAGCTAAGTCTAAAGGTACTGCTAACTGAATAGTCATAGTTTCCTACATCAGCTTAAGAAAAGTAGGACTATGATGATGTACAAGGAAAACAGGTTCCCTAAGAATAAGCATGGAAGTCCATATAGTCTCTTAGGATAAAGGGGTATGGCTTAGAGTCAATAAGGTACTGGAAATGAAACTTGACCTGAAAGTAGCAACAGATCTGCACAGAGCTCGAAAGCATGAAGGCAAAAACCTGAAGGGTAACAGAGCTGGCTGTAGTAGACAAGAACAGTGAAAAGAAATCCGGTGATGATAGATATACAGAGACAGGGAATCAAGAGCAAAGTAACAGAGCATCCGGACCCTCAGTCATCTGTTCTAATGACAGCCTCATATACTTGTTAACCTGTGATACAGTGAGCGAAACAGCCTTCTCCATTGCTCTGGAAGGCCAATAAAGTGCCACTGCCTGTGCTGGTCTGAAAGGTTAGTCAGGACTGTTGCTGTGATAGTCAAAAGTATATTATTCTGGCCATTCTCCACAACAAAATGCAGCAATCTGCAGTATATGGTTGGCAGCCTCACCTCCTCCAGTAACATGTTTCTTTGCCAACTACTTGTAAGATGGAACGCTGAGACCACCTAGCAAAACAGTGGAAGAAGCAAAGCCCACCCCAGCATAACCTCCATAGTCTGTGTAGCCTTTGCCTTTCACTGCAGTTTGCCTTTTGGTGGCTGTTTATACTTGCCACTCTGAAGTATATTGGCTGTATTCAGGGATTTTTCTGCATCTTGCTTCTATGTTGTCCCTCAACGAAATACCTTTCTAGCCCGTTAGTGTGTGTGATATCCCCATTTTATAATTGAAAAGGTAGAAACTGGTTAGATGGGAGTCACAGAAATATCCTGACTCAGTGAAGGCCCAGAACAGAGCATCCGGACCCTCTATCATCTGTTCTAATGACAGCCTCATATACTTGTTAAACAGAACATACTAAAGTCTCTTATCTTTATCACTGTAACCATCTTGAGATTGTTACTGGGTATGTTAAAGTTTCAGATTACATTTCTTATAACGGACTAATGCAATATCATACCCGAAGAACAAGTCACTAAAAAACTGCTGACAAAATATCCTTTGCATACCAAAGTATTTCCCTTCACCATAGAACACTGAGCATTACTCTTATAGATGGAATCTAACTGACAGATAAAATTTGCATATTCTTCAAATTAATGTTTGCCATTTTAATACTTTCAAACACATGCTGCTTTTCAGAAAGAGGCATTCTTCTTTCTTTTGAGCTCTGTGTATGAAAACAAAGACCGTAGCTTTCAAGAAGGTCGTTTTTTTTCCCCACTAGAGACTACTAAAATGGCATGGCAGCAAGGTTAAATGCCTCACAGCTTGGGCTTCTGGCTCAATAGTGGTTTTTTACAAGAAACAGAGAGGCAGGTCTACAAAGTGAAAGGCCATTCTAAACTTAAAATTCATATTAAGGGTATGAAGATCAGAGTCTGCACTGTGTCACAAGATTGCTTGATGCAGTGTTAGGTTAAACTGCAAACCACTTTGCAAGTTACTCATTGGAATAAACAACAGGAAAAAAAAATCCAAAGATGGAGAGTTGCTCACCAGTATTTATCTGCAGAATATGTTCAACCTCCCAAAAGAACAATATCCTTCTGTGTTGTTTTAGAACAGCTGAAAATCTCCCAGGCACCACCAAATAACATAAACAGAACCAAAGGTCACTGAATCTGAGATGATTTTCTGAACAGATATCCCAGAGTAAAAAAGGAAAAGATTTGCTGTCTGAACTTTGTATGTGACGATAGTAACTTATTTTAGGGACACAGTTGACATGAGAAATGTCAAAGATTTTTTGTAACTCAGTTAAAAGGTTTTACCACTTTTAAACTATTCTTGCTGTTGGGTTTGTAAGAGCTGTCCCAGCACACTTTAACATCTCTCCGAAAGGACTGATGCTGGGACTAACTGTGCTACCTTTGAAAACCAGTTGTTCTCGTAGCGTATGGCCACAGTAAAAGTTATGGGAATCCCAAAATCCAGCCAAAATCACTGGCTAGATAAATCTAGTACAAATACATTTTTAATAAGTCCTCGATAAAAAAAAAAAGGATTATTTTACAGTAAGATTTCTAAACATTTTATTTCCCTCTCTGAACTTTGTACTGCTTTATAGCTTACTGCTGCTTTTTTCTTTTCTTTTTTTTATCTTCTTGCATGAAAGGTATGAGAATAGTAAACCTGGTTATCTTTTTTAATTTAAGGAGGTGGTGCTGATAAAACATATCTCTCTGTCCCCCATTGAGTTAAAAATGACACAGGAGAGGTCAGGTGTGCCGTAACACAGAGATTCAAGTAACAGAATTAGGTGAAAATAGCAGGTACGTTCTCTGCTGACAAAGCATAGGGTAAGAAACCCAAGTTTTCTTCCAAAGGCTGTTACCTTGAAACTGAAAGAACAGAGGCAGAACAGGAAGTGAGGCAAAACACATCCTGCCCCTTGTGCTCCACCTGTTTTCTCCATGCATTTGAATGTCATGTTAAAGACGATCACAAAGAACACAGAATAGTGACAGCCTTCAACAGAGGTACCAAGCTGGAGAACTTCTGATTGTTTAAAGGTTGTTCCGCTATCTTCTTTCTTCATTATTTCCATCTTTTTAACACAGTTGTGAAATCTGATCTCCCGCTTAGAAAAGCATGACGTTGAAAACGTTCGTAAGAGAAATCATTGCACCTATCCGCTGCACACTCATCCATTCTACTCTTAGGCTGAATACCCATTTTCCATCGGCAGCAACAGAATGCATTTTCTGCACTGCTGAAAATGATTATTCCCAAACCAGTTAGCTCATAGAAGTACGATTATTGCTGAAGCTATGGGATGAAGACAGGCACATCTCTCTCTAATACAAACTACTTGTGAGACTAGAGATACCAAGCTATGCAGGATAGCATGTAGGGAAAAGCTGTAAGACTGGTTAACATGCAAGAAGCAGATGATATCGCACAGCCCAAGATTTTTTGAGGCGAATTAATTTTGGGCCTGACAGAGAGAATTATCAGGTCAAAGCATGAGACAATCAGGCATCTGCTTCACAAATATGAAGTACAGAAGAGTTCGGCTGAGAAAAAGAAAAGGCGAAATGAAGTGGTTTTGTTTCTTGGCCCACTTGGCTTAAATGCCCTTTTTCCAACAGGGAATATCAACGTTACTTATCGGTGCAGTGCAAAGAAGGGAAAACTGGGGTTTAGTTTGCTGAGAACTATTAATGTCACAGCACTCTGTCCGCATTACATCTGTATCAGCACTAAAGTTCACGGTAGTTAGTNGAAAACTGGGGTTTAGTTTGCTGAGAACTATTAATGTCACAGCACTCTGTCCGCATTACATCTGTATCAGCACTAAAGTTCAGGGTAGTTAGTGGGCCTCAGTATGTACAGGGCATGCTGGAGGACCTTGGGCCTATGCTGCTACCAGTGCTCTCTTGACATCACCTATCTGTGACTTCATCCTTGGTGACACTGGTGGAGGAACCACTTTGTATGCACCGGAAACATACTTGAGAAACTCCAGGTATGGATGCAAGGAATATTACAAAGTGCCCTCTTGTACACTAGGAGACCAGTGTATGTGCCACATAAGAAGACTAAGAGTAGGAAAATTCTTGCAAGGAGTCCCTGCTGGCTGGTGTATACCCATGCAGCTTCAGTTTGGGTTTTCACAAGAGCAGGCTAATGTTTTACCAGCACAACATTTGATAGCTGATAACTATCAAATGCAACTGAGAAAAAGGATCTGAATAAGTGTCAGATAAAACATGAGTCCCATGAGCACTGGTAAACCAGATCAACAGTCTTTGTAACTTAAAGGCATGCTGATTGAGAAAAGTAGAAATGTGTGATTTTCAGAACATGATGTTCATGAAGTGTAACAGCCAAATAAATTTAGCTTCATCTTTTCTCATACTCTCTAAATGTATTAGAGAATAGGCTAGAAAATGAGCCAGTAGTCCATAACTGCAAGATGTGCCAATTCATTCACTCATTCACTTTCATAGTAGGTTCATATCTCAGTCCTGTGCAGTACGAGGTCTAACTAGACACTCAATTTACTGGTTCCTTGAACTCTGACAGTCTTTTACGCTATAGAAAAATAGGAAGTAAAGCTCACACATAACTAGGTTAAATAAAAGGATAATTGGTATAACAGGGTTTCACTGACTTCAAACAATGTAATTTTCTGAATCTGTGGCAAGATTTCTACCGCCTGTTGCAGGGTGGTCATTATTGTTGAGATGGATTTTTTCAATGCACAAATATTATTGAAGGGAGTTAGAATCCTAAAGGTACAACAAGAGTGTTGTAAGGGTTATGCCTTAACCTTAAATACTTTTGCAGCTCTAAATGTGTTAAGGGATACATTCTAAGACCGGCTTGGCATTTCAGTTGACACTAATGGGATAAACGTGTTTTGAAATACTAAAACTAGACAGTAATTTGCAGCAGACTTTACACCGTACTGCTCATAAAACTGGGTCACATGAAGAAGGAGTGAGATTACTTTCTTTCATGGGATTAGTGTTTAGAAGTAATTTCAGAACATTCAGCTCTTTGTATAGCCTGTGCACGTACAGGATATGAATCTGTAACACCAAACTTCCCTTTACTGGATGCTGAAAAGAACAATTTTTACATTACACTAAATTTTGTGTCAACTTCTGGCCATTTGTCTTCCAAATGACAATATACCAAAAAGTTAGGGAAAAACCAACCCCACAAAAACCCAAACCCCAAACCCTCTTTGATCTTCAAATTGTTTTTAGGAACAACCAGTACTAACCCTCTTAGTATTTTCATTATGTTCTTCCTTTGAGTGGAGTAAAACTTCAACAGGCTTGTAAATCAGGAACACTTTAAAAGAAGTTTCAGTGTTAAATAATACAGTCCCCTTACTATAGCTTGCATAAGAGTGTTGACCATTTGCGACTGACACAGACAACTGAATTCAACTGAAATTTTACCTTTTTACATCATTTTATAGGAAAACCTGACATATTGAAAATGCCAAATTTCTTAGGGAATTAATGGGACCTATTAATTAAATAATAATTCTTAAAACTGTTTCTGTAAAGTCAAGCAGGTCCAAAAGAGGTTTTAACCCAGCTGTCTCAGAGTGATTTTGTTCGTAACTGTCTGTCTGATCATCTGTGGCTGAAGCTGAGCATAAGAAAAGCCCAGTCATGTCCTAGGGAATTGAGAGTTGTCTGCAGTTCATACAATCCAACTTCCCCAATGCAAGTATGCGTTCATTTACAAAAGCTGCAGGTACTACAAATTTGATTGTATCTTCCTATTGCCAGTTGAGCTTAGCACTTCAACAGTGATTTACTCATAACCAGATGGAGTCAAAACCAGCTGTGTCTCAGAACACGAAACACCTTCTATTTCTTTAAGAGACTAGTGCTAAAAAACATCACTATGAGATTAGGGCATGAGTTTATGCAAATATATTTGTGCAAACCTTCTCTTGGACTTTATTTTTGTTGCATAGGAAGCCATCTCCATCCCAGGATTTACAGGCGCTTTGCTTCTGGGTACAAAACGTTGTATATAATATTGTGTAACAATTTAGGAAAAGTGGAAACCACTAATAATACTACTAGAATTCAATGGTGACTTGACTTATTAAAGATAACATCATAGTCAAATTAAGAAAGAAGGAACTGTAGTTACTTACTTTCATTCCCACTTTGGTGTATCACTACGATACACTAAGATACTGTGATCACTAAGATGCTGTTTCTTATCTAAAATATACTTCAATGGATGTTGTCAACTTCTTTCAATAATTCCACCTTTAAATAATGCTTAGAAAGTGACAAGACAGTGATTGCAATGACTTCCTTAAAGCATTAATCTAGACTTGAAAAACTAATTATGCTCAGCTGACTTTTCAGTTTATTCTTAATAAATAAAAAGGGCAAAACCCATGCTTTCCTGGTTATATTCCAAACTGGCTAAAGACCTCCTGAAACATTAATCTGCTTCATAGAGCTAATTTTACTTCAGTTAGTTATGTTCTCAGAATTGAAAGCTGCCACTGACTTCAGTGTTGCAAAGGGGGGTGCTTTACCCTGACTATGGTGGAGGCTCTCTGCAATCTTGATATGAAGCACACATTTAGTTTGATCCATAATCTAAAAGTAAAAAGTCAAAACACTCAGGAAATGCTTCCCCTTCTGTTCAGGAAGTCAGGAAGCAAGTTCCCCAACTCTGTTCCAAGGACAATTAAACCAGGATCAAATATGGTTTATGTCGACACGGAACAACTCACTCTTGTGTCTAGGCATCCTATATTTTAGAGGCCTTGTCTAAGTGCTGACCAGTGTTCCTCCACTGTCAGCTTCATCCTTTACCTGAAGGTGAAATTTCCAAAAGAGAACAATATCTTTCTAGTTAGCAGGGAAAAGAATCACTGGCAACTAGCTATAGCAACATGCAGTCGTTGGGCATGAGCTGAAACATTTTGTTATTATTATTGATCTTTATAATGGCAATTTAGAAGACAAAATAGTTGAGAATTCCATTACTGAATTTAAACCTATCCATGCTACTACTTTTTTACTTTCTAAAATTTTTACTTGTTATGATTTTGACCAAATAAAAACTTGAGGCCTCAAGAAGCTTTGCAAATCTTACAGCTAATATAAATGGCAAAGATGCTTTTGCAGCTCCTGTGCTTGAAACTCTTTGCCTTGACATATAATAATTTCCTTTTCTTTTTCCATCTTTTTCCAATTAATTAAACCCCACCCAAACAAACCCTTACAGAAGTTAACTAAGAATTAGGCTACCCTAATTAGGTACACCACTCCCAGGCACTAACCAAGTAAGCCTTAGATAACAGACTGCCTGTACCTGAGAAGGCTGAGACTCACCAAAAGAGTGAACAGCCTCCACTTACCTATGCTTTTGGCTTGTCAGAACAAGAGGCTCAGTCACTGAGAAAGAAGTAGGTGAAGAATGACTACTACAAAGAGGGCAATCCCTTCCAGAAGCCAGTTCCACTCGTTTCTACCTTCTTACCCCTCATTGCTCTCCCTTACCCTTTCTCCACGACAGCAGCAAGAGGAGCGACAAGGCATTTCTGAAGCCGGGTTTAGTTCCCTTGTCCCACTTCTTCTCCATATTCAAAAGCAGGGCTCAGTCCTGACGCCTTCTCTGACCTCCCCCTAGTGTCAGGTGCTAAGGAGGTGGCGCAGGGAGTCAGGGAAGTTAAGCAGAAGCAGTGGCTCTGTGAATCCTGCAGTGTCTTAAGATGAATGCCCCGGTTATGGAAGATAGGAGGAGAATTTGCAAGAGAAAAACAGATGTCTTCAGGCTCCTCCCAGGCTCCTCCAACACCCTTCTGCCTCCAGTCCTCACTTCCCCTACGGAGGGCTGGCATTGCTTACGTACCTTATTGCTTATTACTCCTCTATGTAACTTCCAGGCCAATGGCTTCCTGACTTACAGGCTAATACTTACCCATCAGTCACATTTACAGTGTGGGGAGAGTTGGGTATCTTAGGTACATCCTTTGCCAGCACACTCTGCTCATCCTAGAATTAGGCCAGATATGCATGATTCTCAGGACCATGCAACACCCCTATTAGGTGGCTATGTTTCAGGGGAAAAGAAAGGAGGACCTAGCCTGTTTCTGGTCCTCT
>NDXB01021935.1:73974-97664 GCA_002631895.1 Agapornis roseicollis | reverse complement strand
ACTGAGGCAAAGAAGTCATTCAGAACCTCAGCCTTCTCCAAATCCTGCATAGCCAGTTCTCCCGATAGCTTCCGGAGAAGACACCTTAGGATGTTTTTCTCTGTAAATCTGTTGTGTTACTTAGTTGGACACAGTGTGGCAAATCCAGAACTGTCTTTCTGTAGTTAATCAATCATTTAGAACTCATTATACACTCGTTCTTTTCCATTTAACTGTATGCATCAGTTTGGGGAAGCTTGGAGAAGAACAGCACTTATGGATTAAATTCTTGTTGTTCCCAGCATTTTATCCCTGAAGATTTAGGCCAAATGATTTGAAAGTTTTTTCATGTTCCTCTGAATAATTATTGGCTGCTTCAACTATGTCCTTATATATTTCTCTGTTATGTTGAAAATTTTCCTGAGATCCTTATACTTGTGATCATAATCTCCCTGTGCTCTGATAGTGTTTTGTGAAATTGAATGAATTAATTCATGTGCTGGGTTAATTGTAGTCAGTTTGGTACATCCTCTCGCTCTTTCATCCCCTCACTTGGGAAACGTCATGGAAAATGCCTTCTGAAATGCTAAATCCTTCTTTCTCAGGTTCATTTGAATTCAGCTGGAGCTTCTGGAAGCCAAGCAACTGTTGAAAATTGAGCAATTAGCCTTCCTGCTTAAGGAAACAACCCCCACCATTATGGCTTATGTATTAGTCTGATATGATTGTTCTGAACTTTTTAATTCTTGCAAATTCATTAACAGAAATACTTTCAAACCGTACCAGAATTCATTGAAGCTTTCATCTGAGAAGTTCCGATAGAATAATGAGATCTAAACAGAAAGTATTGTGGTTTACATAGCAGAGTGGTCTATGTAAACTGATATATGTTAGCATGGAAAATGAATGTCCTTTGCTTTCTTTTTTTTTTTGGTTCCTAAAACATTGTGTGTTTCCTAGCTGGGGTTGGGGGAAAATGCTGGTAATTAGAGGAAGGATAGTTATATACTGAAGCATTTTCATATTTTAGAATGGTTCCATGAGGAAAAAAGAAGCTACTGTATAATTACACAATACAGAAATGCTCATGATATTGTGTATTGTTCTCTCTTCTGTGAAAGCTATTTTAAATTAAGCTGAGCAAATGTTTTGTGTCTGTCATGGTTTAACCCCTGCCAGCAGCTAAATACTGTGCAGGTGCTTGCTCAAACCCTGAGTGGGATGGAGAGGAGAATTTGGAAAAGGTAAAACCTGTGGTTTGAGATAAAAACAGTTTAATAATTGAAACAAGTAAAATCTAATAATAGAATAATAATAATAGAATGACTTTCATAGGAAATAATGCAAAAAAGAGGGGAGTAAACCCCAAGAAGGAAAAGTGATGCACAGTGCAGTTGCTCAGCACATGCTAACCAATGCCCAGCCTGTATCCAAGCAGTGATTGGCCCTTCTCAGCCAACTCCCCCCAGTTTATATACTGAACACAATGTGCTGTGGTATGGAATATCCCTTTGGCTAGTTTAGGTCAGATGTCTTGGCTGTGCTCCCTCCTGGGTTCTTGTGCACCTCCTCACTGGCAGAGCATGGGAAACTGAAAAGTCCCTGACTCTTAGGGTAAGCATTACTTAGCAACAAGTAAAACATGAGCGTGTTATCAACATTGTTCTCATGCTAAAGCCAAAACATAGCACCGTACCAACTACTAGGAAGAAAATTAACTCTCTCCCTCTAAAATTAACTCTATTCTCTCTATCCCAGATGAAACCAGGACAGCATCTTTAAATGTTCTCTTCTAAATAAACTGTACTCAATACTAAAACCTATGCTTGGTGGAAATACTCTCACATTTGTAAGTCTTCTACTGTGGTCCTTGCAGGATTTTTTTGAAGAAATTATTCTATTTTTCTACACTTATGTAGTGGCTTATGTATATTACAATGACGGATGATAGACACAACACTGAAAGTGATTTAAAGTGAGCCAATTTTTATGATCTTGTCCCTTTTTCATTGGAAAGCTAGCTGCCTGATCTAAACTACTTCTAAATATCCTGTAGTCTGTAGTCCTGTAATCTAATCCAGTTCTGTTGTTTACTGTATACGTATTTACAAAAACAAATTCCCAGAGATTACTGCATTGCTTTAGAACTCAGTTCTAATAACTCATCTACAGCAAGTATGTTAGGGCATTTCGAAGATACTTTTCAGCTGTGGAGTATTAGAATCACAGATTTTGTGGGGTTTTTGCATATAGGCAAGAACCTAATCACAGGGCTCTATGCATAGATCTCCTTTAGGCAGGGCTTTTTTTGCACATTCTTTCGATGCAGCGTATGGTTTTTGCCGTACACATTTTGAACTACTATAAGCATTTCTCATGCCTGTTCAAGTCACTTACCAGCTCCTAACTAACTTTAGGCATATTTTGAAAGCTATTGGATGTGCAAAATCTGAACTCTAGTTGCACGAAGGTTGTTGCTTCCCTGGGGAAATACAGGTCACAGAGCATGTCAGAGCAGAGGATAAAGCTCTTTCAGTTTAAGAAATCTGACTGTAGAACAACCTTCTAGAACAACCACCCACTTTCTTTCTTCCTTTGCTGAGCACCCTAATCAGTGGCAGTCAGGGTGGCAGAATAAATGGGCATGGCTTCCAAGTCATGTGTTACTTTGATATCTGTTGTCTTGCCTGGACAGAAAACATGAGGAAGTTTGGAACTCTTGTTTTGGAGACACGGGTAAATGATAATCTGACCATCGTTAGTAAATATTGAAAAGCTTGAACAACTTTGAGAAAGAGAATATTCAGGAATAAACAAACACATAATTTTAACTTTACTTACTAATCCAAGTCTCTATCCAGGCATAATTCTGAGCCCATAAATGGAAAAAAATGTAGCATTAAGGATTTAGTTATTGGTGGCAGCTTGTTGAACCAATGTCACTCAGGCAGCAGTTAAAAAAATCTAAGATAGCTGTTAAGGAATATTTTTAGCATTGTATACATAAAATCCGCAGACATCATAAATAAAAAGCTCCTTTATGTAATTCAGAGATATTTTACATGTCTACCCATAAACCGTAACGTAAATGGAATCTTAATTTGGTTTCCTGTTTTCTCTTTTAATTTGGTTATTCCTCTTTGTAGGTAATCTAGTGAAATAGCTAAGCGTGTTTCGTTAACGAACAATGTAATGAAGCAGTTTCCCANAAAAAATCTAAGATAGCTGTTAAGGAATATTTTTAGCATTGTATACATAAAATCCGCAGACATCATAAATAAAAAGCTCCTTTATGTAATTCAGAGATATTTTACATGTCTACCCATAAACCGTAACGTAAATGGAATCTTAATTTGGTTTCCTGTTTTCTCTTTTAATTTGGTTATTCCTCTTTGTAGGTAATCATTAATGAACAATGTAATGAAGCAGTTTCCCATTGTTAAAGTCAGTTGTTGTAGTGATTAATCTGTTACTTTTATAGATAACAAATACATTTATGTAGTGTGAACTAGTGACTTGATTTAGTTGGATGCTGATACAAATTCTTTTGCCATTGTAGTTTCATAGTTTATAAACAATTGAATGTCAGTGACTTTATTATTGAGAGAAAACAAAGTTTGTAGCATGAGCGAAGTGTTTGCCAAAGTAAAAGAGGGTGACATAAGCTCTATGATGAGACACAGATAGCCCATGTCCAAGTGTTACGCCTATCCTGAGCCTTGTGGAGGCAGGATTTTCTGTAAATCTCTGCTATTTTTGTGTTCAGTAGGTAAGAGTTTTACTGGTTTCACTGAACTTTCTCAAATGAGGTGTTCTGGGTTAGAAGCAAAGCATAGATACCCCCTTGCCAAGTTTGCATTCCTAACAATAACGACTTCCACAAGAGAAGTCAGATTTTGCAATCTGTGTTGTTCATCCCTCAGAAGGACAGTGATACACATTCAAAACATTACCCTAGAGCAGTGAGGTCTTAGGCTTAATGGAAAACTCCTTATTTCATGTAGACATAAAATTTCTACATCTCAGGAATGTAGTAAGAAAGAGATAGGAGGAGAGAAATCCCTGCTCCAGAGTGTTGCAAGCCATTGTAAAAATTACCTATTTCCATGGTCAATGAGGTACTTTGAAAATTTAGTTTTAATTTTCTTTTTCTAATATGGTTTCAAGGTGATTTCTTGCTAGTCTTTCCCCTCCTAATGCTGCTGAACCTAAATGATGTGCCCTAGTTTCTTTGGAGAAATGGAGTCTTCCTTATGCGTAGGGAAATTTCTCCCAAGTCCATTTTGTGGTATAATGTAGTTTTATCCCCTGATTATTTAATGGTGAAAAGTTGCTGTCCTGTTTGATGTAGAAACAAAGACTAAGTTTTACAGAGCAGTGATTGATAAGCTGTTTTAAAATCACGTACTTAACTGAGTAGTATGATTTATGCAGTTGTCAGCTATTTCTCAGATAAAACTAAAATTGCCTTAACCTTTCTCAATATGTTTCAGGATACCTGTATCTTTCATGTTCTAAACTAGCAGGATAAAATGAGATCATAATGCTTTACATTGCTGTAACCTTTTTGCACTCTATGCCTTCCTCAAGGGAGGCAGTGGAGGGGGAGATACTGATCTCCCTCTGGTGACCAGCAGCAGGACACATGGCAATGGAATGAAGCTGTGTCATGGAAAGTTCAGAGTGGACATTAGGAAATGGTTCTTCACTGAGAGGGTGGGTTTTCATTGGAACAGGTTCCCAAGGGAAGTTGTCACAGCACTAAGCCTGTCAGGATTCAAGGTGCTTCTGGATGATGCTCTTAGTCATATGGTTTATTTTCAGACAGTCCTGCAAGGAGGAGAGAGTTGGACTTGATAATCCTTATGGGTCCCTTCCAACTTGGATATTCTATGATTTATTATTTAAAACAGATGATGCTGTCTCACCAGGAGAAGATATCGATGGCGTTGTGTTAATCAGTTCTTACCTTGCTGGTAAAAACAAAACCAAATTAAACTAAATGACTGTTGGTTTATATTGACAACTTTTTGGTTTTCCTTGTAAGTAATGTTGCATGTCCCAGCATTCTCATTTGATTATTAGAACCTATTTAAGACAGGGTGATTATTGTCTCTTCGATGAATGCCAGCAAAACCTAGGAAAAGACAAGAGGGGGGCCTTCAATTCTCTGAATTAGACATCCAGAAATCCTCTGATTGTTGTCTGCCTAATTATGGAAAAAGCTAAGACTTGCCAGGTACATCCCCGTGAACATTGTAGGTGCCTTTGTTTCCAGTTTTATAGTTTTATATGTGCTGTTAAGCTATAGTCTATTTAACAAACCAGAGAACAGGAAGCTTAAAAATGTTTCTTTTTTTCTTCCCCCCCCTCCCCAGACGATTGATTTAGAGGGGTTCAAGCTGTTCATGAAGACTTTTCTGGAGGCAGAGTTACCGGATGATTTTATTGAGCATCTTTTTACATCATTTAGCAACAAAATCTCTCACTGCAGCCCGCTAATAAAAAACAAACCCCAACACCTTTCTGGAGGTAAGTAATAAAATCACATTGATATAAGAGCTGGAGGTTCCATCTCCATGCTATTTTACTTCTAATACCTATAAATATATGGAATCCTAAGCAGTGTATATTTTTGTTTGTTTTGATGTTTGTGAAATTGGAGAAACTAACTCAATTGTGAATAAATACTGTGGAAACAAAGATCAAGTGGTTTCATCTTTTCAATTCACTTATGATGCAGCTGAGACACCAAGTGGACGGGTTTTGTCACATTAATGCTAATCAGATTGCTATGGTTACATGATCTTGCTGCCTACTCTGCTGTATAAAGACTTTTAGACCAGAAGTTTGATAATAGTTTTTATCCAAAGCATGTTTCAGAGGTACAGTTCAGTTCACCTCAGGCAGGAGTTATTTGTGCTTGAAAATATTCATATTGAAGTTCAGTTGCATGATATTTAGATTAGATGTTATATCTTTATAATTTTTGGCATTTAAAGGGCAGAAAGTTTGCATTGATACCTTTTGAAGTGCAAATGAAAATTCCAGAAACCTTTATTTTAAAATAGACAGTAATTTTTAAATGTTACAAATAGCAAAAAAAAAGTGACTGTATTGGGAAATAAATTTGCCAGAAACATTTGACATCCTTCTGGAAAACAGAAAGGTACATGAGGGCTAGAGAACATCACAAGGAAAGCATCAGCGTTCATAAATCTCTCTGGTATGTGTCTGTTTTTTACTTAGTATGTCTTTTACCACTCACGCCTCTTTATAAATTGTGTTTTCAGTTAAGGTGTCTGAAGAGAGATGGAAACAGATGCCAGGTAAGCAGCAGCACTGTAAGTCAGTACATTGGAGGTACCCCACTCCCACCTCTGATTAAGAACTGACCTGTGCCTTGAGGCTTATAAGAAGCTAAAACAAAGCCTTAAATTTTGTATTTTTTTTCATTGGGATTTCAGGACTGCACATTTTTGAGATGAGTTAGTCTAAGTTTTGTAACCCTTTTTATTCTGTGCATAAGATTCACATAAGACTGGAGTGTGAACTATTTGTGTACATTGTGTGGTTAAAGCTAGCATCTTAATTGATTCATATTTTATAATGTCTTAATTTTAAGAGCACTTAACCAATGCACAAGCTCATTTAATAGAACATTGCGCTATTAAATCTCTTTATGGATTTAAATATTTTCTTTCAGTGTTTATTATCTGCCTGAAACCATTAATTTGGATCAAATTTATATTTTACACATGCCAGTTTACTCTTTATTTGCTGATTTATTTTTGTTTCTTTTTTCTTTTAAGCATGGGTACCTCAGTAAATCCTTGAAAGTGTCTTCAGATTGGAAATAAGATTTTCAAGATAAAAATAGGGGAGGGGGAGGGAAACACCAGAATTGCCTCCATTTGCTACAGTAATCAACTTGTGCAACACAAACAGATGAAATTATTTATACATGTTGCATGCAATGATGAATCTGTTCTGAATTAGTTATAGAAAACATGAACAGTAAGTCCTTTTGTAAAGTTTCCTCTTCAACGCCACTAAACTCAGTGAGAAATGTAACAAACTTGTAAGTCAAGTTTTACTGCTGTTTTCTCTGTGTTCTGCTGCCCTTCCTTTTTATTCTTTACCTCTATTTGTTGGTCTTACAGATTCCAGTAGTATAAGCAGGACCAGTTATATTAACGTTCTCTTGAGTGCTCCATCCCTGGCAGTGTTCAAGGCCAGATTGGATGAAGCCTTGGGTGACATGGTTTAGTGTGAGGTGTCCCTGCTTATGGCAGGGGGGTTGGAACTGGATGATCTTAAGGTCCTTTCCGACCCTAACTGTTCTATGATTCTATGAAACAAAAAGTTTGGCAATGTTGAAACTTGTATTCTGAGTGGTTTACTGGAGCTGCTCTTGATTACAGTGTTTGAACAATTATTATGACTATGCTGTGTTTATTTTAATAGTTTTCTGTGGCCAGGGCTTCTCATGTTTTGTATATGTGTTGCTCTTGACACGTCCATCTGTGTTTTGGGGAAGACTGTGTGCGTATTATCAGTTTTCTTTGACACTAAAGTGTCCTCAATTAGCATAGCTAGTCTTGGTCTATGAATTACATCAAGCCTCCACAATCACAAGGAAGAGTATGCAGCATTGGCCAGGGATTGTTTTAATACTTAAGTTAACATGTAATGTTGTAGAACAGAAATATTCACCAATTTTTTTGTAGTCAAATAGCAGATCAGCAGATATGCAAAAATGGCTTTCCCATAATTGATTGTTTTCCCCAGTAGTTTGCTTTTTTCGTATAATATTTTGTAGCCTCACTATCATTTTAATTCTGCCTTTACTAGATTATCTATGAACATGAATAATTTAAAACTTTGTATTTAAATTAAGTCATTTGGGATTCACATAAACTGAAGATGCCAGTATTTTCTGCTTATATCGTACATTAAGAGTAACAAAGCTTGTGGGTTGTTTCCAGGTCTGAGACTTAACAAAGGTACCTCTACTTCCCGACCTCCTACTCCTGCCAACTTAAATTTACCAGACATGATCCAGCTGAAAGACATTGTTTGCTATCTGTCACTGCTAGAAAGAGGAAGACCTGAAGACAAGCTAGAATGTACGTTCTTTTTTTTTTCCCTTTTTTTTTTTTAAGTTAATTCTTTGTATTTATTTCAGTATGTTGTCAAAAATTCTGTTTCTAAATGTTCAGTTTCAGCCTGAGTTCTGAGTTAGCTCTATTATAAAAATGTGGTTCTAAGTGGCAATTCTTGCAGAAATTACCCTTTTTTCTTGCTAATGGTAGTAACTTGATGAGATGATTTTAATTCATTTCTAGCTAGCACATGCTATGACGAGGAGTAAAAATAATACATTATTAGTTAAAATAATCCTCTGTATACTGTTGTCTCTTGATTAGTATTAGATCTGAAAAACAACAAATGAAATATGTTGACGATACTTAGATATAGAAGTGGTGAATAATCTGTAGTAAACAATCTCTTTCAGAGTTGTTAATATAAGCTCTATTAGTGAATAAAGAAAAGCCAAAAATGGTATGAGTCTGCATCACTGTTGGAAATATTTGATGCTGAAAGTTAGAAACTATGTGATGTTTTAAATGAGGGGCCTGATTGATAAAGCCCAACACTTCTCTGTGTTCAAAAACCCTGAGAGTTTGATCTGTAAATTGCAGAAAAAGAAAGAAAAATCCTCATGTGTTTTCCTGTCATTTTTTTAAACGCCAATTTTCTGAATAGGTAAACAGTTGGTCTGATAATGCAGGCCTTCATGAGACTAAATATACTTGATATACATAGCTAGTCTGNAAAAAAAAAGAAAAAGCCTCATGTTTTTCCCTGTCATTTTTTAAACGCCAATTTTCTGAATAGGTAAACAGTTGGTCTGATAATGCAGGCCTTCATGAGACTAAATATACTTGATATACATAGCTAGTCTGCCTGTAAAAGAACTGTGGGACCAGTCTTTAATACTGCTTGGAAAGTAAATAGTGCGATCAGAAATGCAGAGAGGAGGCTGCTTCTGCTGGAGAGCTGGATTCATTATCAGGTTAAATAACTGCATGTTGTTGGAAGTATCTTGACGTTTCATTACCTGTAGTTAGCTTACAGTAACAACATCGTGCTGTTAAGATTACTGATATTTTTGTCTCTGATTACAAGGAGCCGTTCTCAAAGTTGGTAATACTAGTTAGGTTTCATATAATTAGAATATAAGGATGTATGTGTGAACGTGCATTCAGAACACAAGCAAAGGAAAACTAAGTTCCTAAACAAGACTGCATTTAACTTGCAATATAGTAACTGTTTTCAGTTAATGTAAACCTCATCAGAGCTCTGAAGAGCTCTCTGCACAAACCATAGTATGAAATAGAGACCAGTTGCCTCCACTAGTGTCAGGAATTGCTACGACAAAGAAGAGAGCCAGAGGAGCAGGTGGTGATTTTAGTGTAGGGAATGTTCCATGAACTTCATGCAAAAGGAACTGCATAGGCAAAAGACTATGAATGATCTGTATGATTTAGGAGTGATAGAACATCAAAAGGAGTGTGACCAGCAGGTCCAAGGAGGTGATCCTGCCTCTCTACTGTGCTCTCGTCAGACCTTGGTGTATTGTGTGCAGTTCTGGTGTCCTCAACATCAAAAGGACATGGAGCTGTTGGAACAAGTCCAGAGGAGGGCCACGAAGATGATCAGGGGACTGGAGCACCTCCTATACAAAGACAGGCTGAGAGAGCTGGGGCTGTTCAGCCTGGAGAAGAGAAGGCTGCATGGAGACTCATAGCAGCCTTCTAGTAGATACTAGAAGGGGCTTATAGGGATGGTGGGGAGGGACTCTTCATTAGGGACTGTAGTGACAGGACAAGGGGTAATGGGTTCAAACTTAAACAGGAGAGGTTTAGATTGGATCTAAGGAAGAAATTCTTTGATGTTAGGGAGGCACTGGANGACAAGGGGTAATGGGTTCAAACTTAAACAGGAGAGGTTTAGATTGGATCTAAGGAAGAAATTCTTTGATGTTAGGGTGGTGAGGCACTGGAATGGGTTGGCCAGGGAGGTTGTGAGTGCTCCATCCCTGGCAGTGTTCAAGGCCAGGTTGGATGAAGCCTTGGGTGACATGGCTTAGTGTGAGGTGTCCCTGCTTATGTCAGGGGGTGTTGGAAGTAGATGATCTTAAGGTCCTTTCCAACCCTAACTATTCTATGATTCTGTGATTCTATGAACATGGTTTAATAGATGTATGGTAATTACATGTATGAGAGATCCTTTTTATTTACTACATATAATTAAGGTTATTATATGGGTTTATTTTCTACTTTCTCATGCAGAGTTGAAATATACCACATATAACCACTTTTTAGTGTCTAAGTACTGATTTATACTGTACCATTATTATGCAAAATTCCCACTGACTTTAGTTGAATTGTTCTTGTAAATTAATGATATAGTTTAACCCTTTGAAATAATTTTATAGCAGTAGGTCCTGTGGCTGTAAGGTAAATTATAAATTAGTAGCAGTGGAGAGAAAAAACAAGGATGGCTTATTCTGGAGTTGCCAAAATTAGTATTAATGCTAATCCCCAATCAGGGCTTGAATTTTTCTTCTGTTGACAAAAAGAAAATAAGGAAACATTCTGGTTCATAACTTAGTGGAAACTTGATTCAGGACAAGTAGAACATGGAAGTGGTGCTTTCAGACAAAATTTGAGATAAACAAAAGAATCATAGGATTTCCTTTATTAAATGTGTTTAAACATCAGCTGTCTACTCACTTCAGTACATGATGGATAATACTTGTCTGATAATCTGAATAACAAAGTACAGCGGTTGGCCTAAACCATTTCCACTGTTGCCAGCTTGCATAAATATTCTGTGATCTTCATCTAATCTTCTTGCCTTGTTTATTTTATAGGTATTACACGGCTGCAGACAGCTCACAGAATTAGCAATCCTGTGTTTTAGTTTGGGATTACCAAACTTTGAGATAAATTGTCAGGACTATATTGCATGTCTGCACTGTTGTCATATGCACTGGAATGGGTTGCCCAGGGAGGTTGTGAGTGCTCCATCCCTGGCGGTATTCAAGGCCAGGTTAGACAAAGCTTTGAGTGGCATGGTTTAGTGTGAGGTGTCCCTGCTTATGGCTGGGGGGTTGGAACTGGATGATCTTAAGGTCCTTTCTAACCCTAACTGTTCTATGATTCTATGAAGGGTTTTTTAAGATAAATAACAGTGTTTAGGATCTGAATCTAGATGATTTTTATATTTTCATAGATTTACAAATATTCCAGCAGATAAATTGAGACTCTAAACTATTAACAGTGTATTAATAGAGGTCTTGAGCAGTGCAAAACTCACCTGTTTGACATACTCAGCATATCTATTATTCATAAACTAGGTACGGCCTGAATATAAAGAATATCCCAAGTTTTCCTAACAGGGATGCATTGGAAGAATTTAAGTTGTCTTTTTAAGGTCATATTGCAAATAGTTCAAGGTTTACCTATATTCTTAAGTACCTTCATGCTCTGTGGCTCAACCTGTATGCTTGATCCATAGAAACTATTTTCTGCTCTTCATGTTGTTTTCACAGGTACCAAACTTTGCTTGCTGGTGTCCACAGTATGATTCTTGAACATGCAAGAAAGACGCCTTGTAAATATGCAAGGTTCTTCCAAAGAACTGAATAGTCATGTTTTGTGGCTCAACCTACTTTCCTTTAATGACCCCAGTGGTAGAAGTCATTTTAGCTCACAATCACATAAAGCTTTATCAGCACAACCTATTCCTCATTTTGAATGTTTTTTTTTTGTCAGAATAACCATGGACACCAGACACGTATCTTGTGAAACTGTTTAGGAGGCAGGATGAAGGGCATTAGACATAAATGGTGTGGAGGAAGCATACGATGTCCACAGGTACCATAGCTTTACAAACATAATATGCTTACAAGTGCTGGAACTTCCCTCCATTATTACAAATAGAAACTCCAAGAATGGGTTGTAGGGTTTTTTGCCAGTTTTCCTTAACAGAACTCCAGGTTACTCTATTTCTGTTCTTCCCATACTGGCAGAAGCATTGAGAATGCCACACTATTCTTTTGTATTTTTGCAGTAATACACATTGCAGTTGCAGTCTTTTTGCTACACTGTGCAGCTCCTGGACACTCAGGCTTTTATGGAGAGTGACAAGCCTTACAGTTTTCAAAGCACGTGTGCTGGTGAACATAGAAAGTACGTCCAGCACTTGTTTGTGCATGCATTTTTGAGAATGGATTCCCCAGTTTCTTCCCAAAGGAACATACTTTGAACTTTTGGAATTCCTGGGATGCCTTCTTTTCTTATACACAAGTTTAGAAGCCCAGAAGTTGCAGGTGAAAGTAGAGCAATGCAGCAGCTGATCTCATCTTGCTAATTTTACTTTAATGTGCTTTTAATTACTTCCAACAGGTATGCAGTCTAGTAACAGAATTCTAGTGACCAGTCAGTGCTGTCAGGTAAAGTGATAGGAAAAGAAATACAGAAGATTTACTTGGTCTCCCTAGTTTGTATCCGAACTTCTGTTCAGTTTATCATTTAGTTGTGTTTTTCCTCTTAGAGTGCATAAATCAGGACGAACATGAATATTTAGCAGGGCATGAATAGAAGAAATTGGAAAAAATATGCAAGAGATTGCATGCCACACCAGTAGCATAGTTGGTGGTTTGTTGTTTTTTTTCACCCAAGAGCACAGATTGAGCCTTTTCACTACCTAATATGTATGCAATCGGAGAGACTTTGTTTGCTACAAAGGTGAAACAGTTATAATTATGCTAATGTCTGCTTCAAAATGTCTGATTAGCACTACTGATTCATGTTAAAGGGAAAAAACATTGTAAGCACTGCTTCTCTGGTGTGGGTAAAGATAACGGAGATGCTAAAACTTGTGTCGTGATAACTGTAGAACGTTCTTTCAACCAGTGCATTACAATCACAGAGGAGGAGGAAGGAGAACTAAAGGACTTGAACTTTATCACCCATTCAGTGATTCATCCCTATGGAAACCAAATGCTTAATGGTATCTTTGCCGGATAATGTTAGCTGTCATGCCCTGAGCAGCTGTGGTAGAAGGTGTACTAGCAGGGACAGTACCAGTATCTCTGGTGCCTTTTACCATTAACTGCTATTTTACACTGGAACGTTTCTGCTGTGTAATTCACAGGCAAGAAAGCTATTTTTATAGGGTTTTTTATGCTATGCCTAAAGAGTGATGGACCTCTGTAGCTTGAAACAGTGTACAACTGTAAATATTTTAAGTCTTACATTACAGCTCTCAAAAGCAGTTCAATTTAGCAGCAAAAATTGCTGAAGTGGTAGAGAGATACAGTACTTACCTTTTATTCGCACAGTTAGGTGAGCGACTTAGAATAACACAGGGGATACAAGGGAAGCAGACCAATCCATATAGCAGTTAAGTATATTTTGCTGCTGGTTGAAAATAATCAATTTTTTTCTAACTTTACTTGCCAACTGCTTATAGTTTCCTCTTCTCATTTTATTGTTTCTTGAAAACTGTGATAAGCTTTGCTTGCAAAATTCATTGGACTGTAACAGGATTTGCTGTGGACATAGCGTGGTGGGATTGTTCACTGTTGAATCACAGAATGGTTGTTCATGATTGTTTGCTGTTGAATAGGTCATATGTTTACAATTTGTAAGCAGATTGCTTGGATTCTAATACCAGTCAAGGCATTACAGGGCTCTTTTTTTACTCCTTAGGAAATAGATTTATGGAGGGGTGTCATGGTTTAAGCTCAGCTGCCACGCAGTCTTTCTCTCTCTCACACACACACCCCTTCCTTCTGATTTTTGTCTTTGGTCTGTTAACAGTATTCCTACCAAAGCTTCAGGCTTGTTTCTGCTCTGCAGTTTGATGCAGTATGTGATCAGCAGAGTAAGCTACTTTGAAATGTCTTGGTAATGATGGACATACCTGCTCTTGTGACTGGAATCAAGTCATGGTACAGACTTGAAAGTATATATATCCATTTCTGGATATTGTCAAAATGCAGCTATTCTTGTCTCGGTAGCTCCCCAAAATGTTAGGAATACATTTGCAAATTGAAGAAACAAGTCTGGTCTTCGGAGGAGTCATGCTGGCAGTCTGTGAAGAATGCTTATGGTTGGGCTTGGCTGCTTAGATACTTCAAATAATAATGCTCTGTTTCATTTAGTTGGTCAGAAGGCATTTCTAAAGCAATATAATTACTGCATAATGATAGCTGCAACCAAGAAAGTGAGATACCATTGTAACTTAATATTTGCATGACCAATTGTGTGTTTGATGAGATGACAGAGAGGGGCCTTTTGATGGTACTCATCATGATTATAGATCACCTCTGGGAGAAACCAGAAATAATGTCACAGACCAAATTAACTGTTGTAGTGATTATGTGGAAAAGGTGCAGTTGCACTGTCCTGCTGTCCTGCTAATGGTGTCTTGTAGGAGGCACTGTGGCAGAGTAGACACTGAATGAACCTCTCACATAATACAGTGTTTTGTGGGTCTATAGTTAGCGTGGTCATTAAAGGAAAATGTTA
Source organism: Agapornis roseicollis (assembly GCA_002631895.1). Classification (NCBI taxonomy): domain Eukaryota; kingdom Metazoa; phylum Chordata; class Aves; order Psittaciformes; family Psittacidae; genus Agapornis; species Agapornis roseicollis. The sequence goes on along the minus strand of NDXB01021935.1, from coordinate 83,076 downwards.
ATGTTTGTCCTTTCTTTAAAACTCAGGTTTGGTTGGCTTGTGCTTTGGTTTGGTTGTTGTGTGGTTTTGGTTTTTGTTGTATTTCATTTTTATATGAAGTTACGCTTTTACTATGTTTCCTAACTGAGGTTCCTTCTCTTTTGTTTCCTTTTTAGTCATGTTTCGCTTATATGATACAGATGGGAATGGTTACCTGGATAGTTCGGTAATGTTATTTACGTGTTTTAATTCATTGTAAATGTATGTCACAATGACATACCTGAACAAGCCTACAGTAACGCAAATCAGGTTTATGTTTATCCTTAATTAATAGAAGCGATATTAGCTATAACTGATAACAAGTCAGCCATTTTGAAAGTAACTCTTCCATTTTTCTCTTCCACGAAGCCGTTGCTTCTACAGCTGTGTAAATTTTCAGATGCTGACATTGCTGTTGTCCAGTTCTGTCCTACGGTTTTCTGATTTTTAACCATGCTGCTGTAAGGGACACATTATAATAGGCTTCCTGAAATTCTACTATGTTGCTGGGAGATGTGTATGAAAGCACCGTATGTAAAGATTTGATGACAAGGCAAAAATGTGGATGTATGTGGACAGAGGTCAGAACTTCCATGTTATTATTAAGAATGGAGGTACAAAATTCGAAGTAAAATCAGAGATACAGCAATCATTTTAAAAACGTAACCATCCTTGTTTAGTTAGTTAACAGAAAGAAGTACTTTACAGGCAGCTTGCTTTTTCCCCTTCTTTTCTATCTCCCTGAAGACAGCATAGATTAGAGAAAGCTGACTCATGTAAGTGACAGGGGAGTAGGGAAGCTAAGTAATACAGAGGTATGAAGTAAATGCTGTATCATAGTTATAGGCAATATAAAATACAAATTGGTTAACTAGTGCATAATAAATACACATGCAAATTCAGAATGGTTCTCGATAAGCGTTTATGTTTGCAAACCAAACCTCCATATCTATAAATATGGAGGAGCATTAGGGATACATGATCAAGGGAGATCACAGCACTGTATTGATCAGCAAATATCTGTATTAGTTTATACTGTCCACTTTATGCCTTATTTCCATTAGAAAGCTGTGAATTATACAACTGCTGTCTACTAACTGTGTTAGAGTGCTGGATTTTAAAGATGCTTACATCATTCTATCACAAGATGGACTCCAGGTCATGAAACCAATGCTCTAATGATCAACTAGGAAAGAAGAATCTGTTACTATTTTGGACCCAGATGCTGTCCTTTGTTTGTGGGGCTGTATTTCACTTCCCTGCATGCTTTGCGCTCCATGCTGAATGTTTAGATAGTGAAGTGGATTCATCTAAGGATAGATAGCTTACAGGGTAAAGGATATTTCATTAGCAACATTGATGAAACAGTGTCACTGAATGCAGTGTGTTTGAATTATTAGCTGCTTACGGTAGAATTTATCTTTAAAATATTGTGTTAAAAATTCTCATTCTTTTTCATTTGTCTATAGGAGCTAGAAAATATCATTGCTCAAATGATGCATGTTGCAGAATACCTTGAATGGGATATTACTGAACTGAGTCCAGTAAGTATCCATTTTATCAGAAGTTTTTAATGTTGCTAGAGATGGAATTGAATCATGTTGTAATACTTCATGTCAACATGTGAGTCTATATATTAATTAGTAAAATAGAAATAATAATAGTCTGTGCTCCACTGTGTCACTGCCAATTAGCATTTTCTGATTAAATCTGATCTGTGAAACATTCTTACTACAGTTAGGGCTTTCCTTCAGTGCATGTAGTAATTAACACAACTGGTTTGTCTCTGAAAATGTGTTAATAGTAATTACCTCGTATTTGTATTGTACATTGTAAGTACAAAAGGGGACACAACTTGGTTTGGGAACTTTAGGTGATAATAAAATGTGAGAATATGACACTTCATTTTCTGAACTGTCAGTACTCATTTTCTCCAGGTGCCATACAAATAATCTTTTCCTTACTTTTTGCATGTGGCTGACAGAATTGGAGATCTTCACATGTTCTAAAGCAGAGTTGTTGTATTAGAATATGGAATTCATGAGATTTTTCATTAAACTATGTAGATCCTTCATGAAATGATGGAAGAAATTGACTATGATCATGATGGCACTGTGTCTCTAGAAGAGTGGATCCAAGGAGGAATGACGACGATCCCTCTCTTGGTCCTCCTTGGTTTAGAAAATGTAAGTATTAACATAAGAGTGTCCAATTTCTGCTTGCATGTCAGCTATGACCCTCAGGTTAGCTTCTCTGTGACCTGTGTAAAGAATGGGTTTTCTTCTCTATGGCGGAATAGCATACAAATAATAGAAGTGTGTCTTCAAAGTCAGAGGCACTTTAGCATATTTGAAGCAACATCAAATGAGTCAGTTCTGGAGCTGGAAGCTGCAAAAAGCTGATTAATTTGTCCTGTTAATACATCTTGTTAATTCCTAGCTGCAGTAAGCCTGTTCAGAATGTTTTCCTACCGATGTGTGTGTCACAGCTGGCTGGGAGCAGTGTCTAGGTTTCTCAGCATGGTGCTGTTGTGTGGCCTAACTATGCTGAGTCACAGATAGATCTAGGTTCGAGGGAACTTCTAGAGGTCATCTGGTTCAGCAGGACCTCAGATTGAGTTAACCAGGGCCTTGTCAAACCCAGTCACAAATAGTTGCAGTGAGGTGGATTCCACTGGCTCTGTGGGCAACCTCTTTCAGTTCAGTTAATTGTTCTCAAGGGAAAGAGCTTTTTTCTTTTTACTTATGTGCAGCATAAGAATAAGAATTTCTTCTGCTACAGTTACTGCCCATTGGCTCTTGTCCTGTTGTGATACATCCTTGTGATAGCTATTCTGCTATCACAGACTACCTTAATAAACTATAGTTAGTAGCAATATCAAAGAGAACATTTACACCAAAGGATAAAGTGTTATGAAAGAAGAGCTTATGTTCTGTACATTTACAACTTCACATTAAAGATAAGACAGATGTATTATGATCAATTTTATACCAGTTCAACACAGCTGTTTTAACACTGGCATGTTGCCAGTGCCACCTGCTGTCCTGTATTTGAGATAATTTTGAGCACATGTATCTTAACACGTTTCAAATGTTTTTCTGATATTTGAGACAAAACTTTTTCTGAAGTCTTTTTCAGCTATTGAGGTAAAACAATAAATAATATTTCTCTGTATACTGCAACATGCCTGCACTAAACCTAGGCTGCTGTAGTTCCCCTATGGTATTTCATTCACACAAAGAATTGGCAGACTGAGACTTTCTATAGTGAAGTATGTAACAAAACAGTGCATTTAGCATAAGATCTGAAATTTTTGCACAATCCTATTAATAAAATTGCCATCTAAATATCTGAGTTGAGGAAAAGTTTCAGTACCTTTGGATCACTGTAGGTACTAATGCCCTAATTCTGGATGTGTGACTGAGTAACTAAAATGTTAAATTACTTTCCTGTCATCAAACTGCTGATCTTTGTCAGGATAAAATCACTTATTTCCATAGGATTTCCTCTAAACAAAGGGCAGCAAATGCTCTCAAGCAATCAGCATAGCAGATAACTGATACTAATTTTCAGTGTAGACTTTTGTGACAAGTAGTGTATATGTTCTGGGAGTACTTTTCAGTGTCCACACTTCTTTCTAAATTTAAAACTCCTTAAATTCCATCATAAACTAATGCAGATCCTTCTGTTAGAGGTTTATTTTCATATTAAAGCAAAAGCTGTTTAGAAAGAAGCCATGTAAATGTATGTCACCGGATATTTTAGTCTTTTGGGTATTTTGCTAATTGTTAGATAATTTATCTTGCTGTGCATAACTTTACTATGGAAACAATAAAAGCACATAAGCAGTGATCAAAGTTCTGTAGCTAGCTGTCATAGTTTAAACCCAGCTAGGCAGCACGTTCACTCACTCAACCCCCTCCCCCTTCTTGCCCTCCCCTCTTTCCTCCCTGCTCCCGAAGGAGTGGGAGGAAAGAAGAGCTGAAGGAATGTGACTCCCACGGGTTGAGATAACAACAATCCAGTCAGTAAGGTATAACACAAATCACTATTGCTATCACCAGTAATAATAACGATAAGGAGTACAAGGGAAGAGGGTACGATACCACCCGCTGAAAACGGGCCCAACCGGGAAGTTCCCTCTCCTTCCGGGTAACTCCCAGTTACCTCCTGGGCATGACGTGCTATGGTATGGAATACCTCTTTGGTCAGTTTGGGACCTGTCCCTCCTTTCTCCCAGCCTCCCCTCCTCCCCGGCAGAGCATGAGGCTCACAAAGTCCTTGGTCAGGGCAAACATCGCTCAGCAACAACCAAAACCATCGGCCTGATCAGCCTTGTTCCCGGGCTAAGTCAAAACACAGCTACTAAAGAGAAGAAAAACTGACTGCAACTGCTGAACCCAGGACACTAGCTATCAGCATGGGTCAGTATTTCTGTCAGCAGTATTTCTGGTACTTCATGTGTTGAAGAGACATAGATGTGGAGTTGCGAAAAAATATTATAATGGAATGCAAGGTATTTTTTTGAACCATAATCATAGTTTTATTAGTTGAAAGTGGGCATAATGGCTTGTAGTGACAAAGAATTGTCACTGTAGTTTATTTAAAATAAAAAGATACCAGTGAAATCTTCAACTTGTTTTGGGTTGGGGTCCATTAACTTACTGTAATCTACTTGACTCTTGTATAGAGCTTGTACAAACAATATGGGAACCTCACGTGGTGTAATTTTTCATGCTAGCATTAGTGAAGCTATGAAAACTTATTTCAGCTGAAGATTTGTCATATTACGTTCAGAATTCAGGTACATTTTTTGTACTTAATATTTAGTTTTCTTTAAGAGCTATCTAAAAAGGTCAGCTATCATATAAAAGTTTTATATTACATTAAAGCCTTTCAGTCCATTTTCTTGCATACTATATTAGATGCTTTAGTTACAATAATGGAAAAAAATACAATGAGATACAGAACTATATAATACAAAAATACTAAGTAAGTTAGTATTTATAAACAGTGGGGTTGAGATAGTGTAATCTCTCATAGGTTTATGGACTTTGCCCTCTGAGTTCATCAGTAATAGGAATGTTGTTACTGCAAGTATTAGCCAGATAGCTGTTCTGAAGTGAAAAGAAGTAACAAGGAAACCTGCCTGATTTTCCTTCTGATCTCTCTGCCTCCACCCCACCTTTTCTTTAGACTTTTATGAAACTTCTAGTGCTCTCTCAAATTTAGGTGAGATTACTAAATTAGTTTTAAAGTTGATGGGGCAGTTTAGAGTCATAAAGGGGCAAAGAGCATATATAAGTCTCATTTCTCTAGGAAATCAACCTGAATATCCAGTGTATTTTATCTTACTGAGGTTTATGATTTCTGTTTCCTCTGAAAAACTTGAGTTTAGGGTTGTTATGAAGGTAGAGCTTAAAAGTGCAGTTCTATTCTAGGGTTGTTCAAGGGTAGAAACGATATGTTCTTATTTTGGTGTTTTTCAAGGCAATAGATATGCTAAACAAACGATTTCAGTATAAGATAAGGAACTTAATTGCTTCTTATTCTATAGGAGTGCTGTGATACTCATACTGTTTTGCACTTTGTTTTGCAAGAAAAGACCCCTGTCAGTGATTGTACAAAAAGTAGGTATAAACTGCAAGTTCACAAATGCTAGTGTTAAAAAAATCCTGGTTCGAGTGGAAAGTGTTTTGTTCCCTCTTTACTGGCCACTAGATGTCAGGGTTGGACTGTATCTGGGACTGTACAGGTACTGAAAAGCTCTCGTAGGGTGAGAGAGTAACTGAGCAGCAGTCAAGTGCTTCTTAAAGTCATCAATAATCTGAAACCAGAACTCTATGTCTTTCTTTTAAGTCACCAGTTGTAATTTTCAGCCTATTTCACCCTTAAATCAAGGTAAATTCCAGTGGGACAAACACATTTGTACTGAAGGTTTGCTGTGCTTCAATTAAATTAGAAGGAAGTACTCTTGCAATTTTATTTTGCATCCTCAAGCAGCAAGTATTATGCTGTTACACTCCAAGAATTTAAGTCAACTCTTTTTTAAACCTTTTGGTTAAGTAAAAGGTGGAATATTGCTTTTTACATTATATATTACATTATTGTTGCCTTACTTTTTGTATGTGTAACGCTGAGTATGTGAAAGTAGAACCAAACTGCAGATTTGCAAACATAGTATCTGTTGCACCATGAGAAGTCCCTCTTATGCTGAAGTCTGGAATGACTTTTAATACCTGGACAGTTTCATAGAGTTGTGTTTGTTTCATTCAGCAAGGAATGAGAGTGATCTCATTGACCCCAGTGCTATTTTTATAACTTATTTTTCCCATCTGAAGTCTGGCAGGTGAGTTTTCTAAAGTTGAAATGCCAACGTCACATATGCTGTTTCCATATGTACAAAGCCCAAGCAAAACCAAGAGCAAAACCAAGCCCCTTCTACAAGTAGCTGTACACTCTTTGTGCCAGCTCCTGCTACGAAGCAGGTTCACCCCAAATGGTTAACGAATGGGAGCTGTTTTACCTATGTCAGTTCAAGGCATTGCCAGCAGAGGGGGCGATGTTAATTCTTTGTGAGACTTTACAGCAGGAACTGCTGTGTACTTTAATGCTGTGTTAGCTCCCACTTCTTTGCAGGAGGTTTGCAGATGCCTTTTCCTCTACTATAGACCTGCTTTGCCTTTGCCTGTAGGGTGGTAAAGCCCAGGAGAAGTCGGGAATAACTCTAACCATTTTTGTGTATAAGGTATAAAATAAATGGTATTTCGTGCAGTTGGCCATTATTTGAAATGTAATTTCTGCATCACTTCAGCCTCTGCAGATGGGAGGTGACTGGCAATTTAGGGATAGGGAACCTGTGGGTAATTATGAAACTTGTTTAAACAGGTTAATTTCTCCTCCTGCGCTGCATTTTCTGTGCTGTCATTTTCTAATGTGCATACAAATGCTTAAGCGTTTCTGGATGGTCAGGATAATGCACCGGTGAGTGTGTGGGTGAAGGCTGGGGAAGTGTGTGTTTGTTGTTTTTTCCTTTCTCTAGTGTACACACATAAGCACATGAAATACCTAAGAAGTTAGAAGTGAGGAGCCCTCCCAAATAGTGTGTATCTTGAGGTTACTCCCTCTCCAGCTGAACCAGAACAGGTTTAGAACCCCCTCTTCTCAAACCAAATTGAACAAAACCTGACATGAATGCTGAGAGCCACCAAAAGAATGAAGAACTTCACTGCATTTGTATTAAAAGGAAGAGCTGCAAAGTTTAGTGGACAGTCTTCTCACTTCCCACTGACCGAACGATACCCAAGGTCAGACATAAAAATGTCTTCAAGACATGTAAATATTTTTGAGATAAATGAAAACGAAATAGCAGTGACAGAATAACTTGGCAGACTCAATAACATCCTTTTCCCTTGGTTGCTTGTTACTGACTCTTCTTACAGAAAAGACTGAGCCTGCTGGTATTTCAGAGACTGTATAGCTATTGTAAGAGGGGATACTTGCTGGGATGAAAATTTATGAGTGGTTTCAATACCTTTTTTTAAGTCTCGGAATCTTGATGTTCGTGCTTTAAACTTTAAGGTCTCTTTGGATGGCTTTATTTAAAAATATCTGAAAAGCTGAAGGAAGTTAATGTTAACCCAGATTATTAGGGATGTGTAGCTAAATTCTGTGACTACGTAAAATTTTCCACTAATTCTAAGGCTGGCTCTTTCATGGTTGACTTGCTTTTTAATGTCAGGTCCTTCTGGCAATCAGATCCATGGTAGAAGGGTCAGGACCATACGTTAAGAGAACCATTAAGAAAATAAGTGTTACTGATTTCATTGTGTGCTGTAGTCTGTGTATGGCATATGGAGGTTTCATTTTCAGTGATGTATAATGAAGCGAGGAAGAGATTTTTACTGTACCTGCCCTGCTTTGAGATCTTTTTAATGACTATTTGTTTTTAAACTCTTTCTCAGGATATGGAAGCAAAATGAGTGAGTGTCAGTAAATGCACTGTTGTGTCAGAATTGTGGATTTTATTCATACTTAAAGACTTGCATTGAGGGGGCTTTGTTTCACATTATGTCTTTTTTTTCTTGGCAGTGTTTTAAAAAGTTATGGGCATGTATAATCCTATGCAGCACTTTATTGCTTATTTTTGGCAGTGCACAAGAGCAACAATTTAATTTGCTATTTTCCAAAAGTGCATTGTGTTTATGTAATGGATTTGCATCAGTTGCAGGCTGTAACACAGTTAAGTGTTTTAATTGGCAGAACACCCACATCAAGACTTGTTTGTTTTTCTGATAAGGAAAATGCCAGCTAAGTTAGTCCATATGCTCTGTTCCAATAAGGAGCGGCATATTCACATGTAATGGTCATTCTTTAGGAATGAAATTGAAATGAAAAAAGTAACACAAAACTGATGTGGAGGAGAGGGCAGTTTATGCATACTTAGGAATTTTTGTTAAGGTGTCGAAAAGGAAAATGTTTTGCTAAGAAAGGCTGGTTAGCTTGCATTTTAAATGCCTGTTTTTTATGACTGAATCTGTCAATGACCTGAGTCTTGTTAAAATGAAAGTGTGCATTGGTTGCTATTTTTTTCTCAGAAGGATTTACCCAGTTTTTATTATCTAGTGAATAACTCTCTGCTTTCAGAAGACTTGAAACTCACATACTCTATTGTATGTGTGCTTTTAACAATACTTTAAAAATGTGTGGAATGTGGTAGTAAGATGCAAAGAAAAATGGAAGTTACAGAGCTCCATTTAATGAAATGCATCCTCTTCAGCTGCCAGTCTTGAAGGAGCTTGACAGGCTTCTATTGCTCTACAGCTGCAGAATCTATTTCTGCTTCTTCAGGGGAAATTGAAAAACATCCACACTTCTTGCCAGCCCCAGAATCCCATCTGCTGTTCCTGCAGAAAGGGACCCTGACCAATGCCCAGCTGTCAGAGATGGCATTTGAACTCCTTCTCCTCCTGATAATACTGGGAGAACTCCACTTAGGCTCTGGGCCGGCTGACTTTGGTCCCTTTTGTTTCTAGGTAATTTTCTTGGAGATTTTCTTTCAGGATTCACCCCCCCCCCCCCCTC
>NDXB01021935.1:0-73860 GCA_002631895.1 Agapornis roseicollis | reverse complement strand
GGATTCCCCCCCCCCCCCCCCATCCCCAAGGATGAAGAAGTCTTTGTCAGTTTTAACTTCTTAATGGCGGGCTCATAGAATAGAGAAATACTGATTTCTCAGGACATAACTCAGGCAGTATATGCTAATATAGGGCAAAACTAAATTTTTTGTTAAAATTTATGGCCACTCACTTACATTGACTATCCTTATCAGTGAAAACCCTTGTATTATTGCCTATTCAGTCAGAACTATTATATATACATGGTGACAAGTAGTAGCAGTAGTTTGATGTGAGAAATCAGAAACAGGATGAGGACCAGCTGTTGCTGTGGTTTCTGGGAAACAGAGGCTGATGTGGCTTCCTTCAGCTATGTGAAAATTTCTTTTCAGTAATGAAATGACCGAGAAGACTATAGAATTTCAGTAATTCAGAATGAAGAATAAAGCTGCTGCAGCCTGATTCCAGCTGATAGACATAAACCGCCTTTGTTCCATGGGATATTGCATTTGGTAAAAAAATAAATAAAATTAAAAAAAACAACTGATATTACATTAGATTTCTTTTTTTTTTTTTTTGTTTTTCTTTTAACCAAAACCTCTGATGATTGCAAAAAGGGAAAATCCCGATGGCTACACTTGCCAAGAAACCTGGGAATTTACAGACTTAAGTATAACATCTGTACCAAGCATCATTTTAAAAGCCTTCTAATAACAGTGAGGTTTCAGAATGATTACATTAAGAACAAAGAGGACAATCATGCAGCTGAAAGATTGCTTTTATAAACATAAATGATTTGATAATATTTTAGTTCTAGGCATAAGTTACAGTTGGGCCCTTGAGTTGTAAGTGCCGATCAGTTGATCAGTTTATTCATGCAAGATTTGAGTATAGTGCTACAGCTAACTGAAAAATGTGAGCTTAAATGCAGGGAATTCAACTTTTGGAGAAGAGGTTTAGTATGTAAGTCTCAATCTTAAAGACTTGATTTTTGATAGACTGTTGGCAGGACATTAACATAAATAGGTATTATTGCGGTATGGCTAGATTTCCTGTTTCACATACATTGATGCATGTCCCTGATTCTAAGGGTCATTAAGAATATCTCTGTCATATTAAAAAACAAAATCCCTTCTATCATTCATGTGTGTGTATTTGCTAACCTGCAGCACCTTTCTTTTAAAAACTATTCTAGAACAAATTTAATACTAGTTGTAATTTCATATCAGTCTAGATTTATTGCTAGCGTTGTGTTGCAGCGGTGACAGCAGCCTGGTTTGGGTTTCTTTTCTTTTTCCGAGTCGTTTTTGAAACACATGGATGTCCATGGGCTTCTGAAGAATTTTTTATTAGATCGTTGCCTGTGTGTTTAGAATGATTATGCTGTGATCTGGTGCAGAGTATTAAATGAAGTAACAGCTTGTCTTTTACGTTCCTGAGTCAATCTCCAATTTTTATTGGCAGTTATATATGTCATTGTTTATTTTATCAAATGAAATCTGTTTCTTTTATGTCCTGTGCAGAATGTGAAAGATGATGGGCAGCATGTATGGAGGCTGAAACACTTTAACAAGCCTGCCTACTGTAATCTTTGTTTGAACATGCTAATCGGAGTAGGCAAGCAAGGTCTCTGCTGTTCTTGTGAGTATAAGCATTTTAGTGTCCATTTGCATACATGTCTATTCCTAGAAAAGTTCTGCCTCTGCATAACAAAGAACTAGGAACTTCCCAGTACAAAACCCTTGCCAGCACAATGGTGTCTCCCCTCTTTGTCTGCTATGCTTGAGCACTCAGGGTTCTATTTTTAACTTGTCTGGATATTGCACTTTCAAGCTAGTATTTGAGGAAGTTTTCTGTATGATGATAGCTCTGTATTAGTTCCCTTTGGAGTCTGCCTTATATTTTTCTTTCTTTTATTTTTTCCTTCTTCTAGCAAGTGTAATGCTTAAGTTTCAACCTTATATTTTTATTATTTGTCTTTTTTTTTTCCATGGATAATTCTTAATACATTTTAGTAGACATCAGCCTGGCTAGCATCTAAGTCCCGTGTTTGTTTATTCGGATTTTGCACAGAATACTGGATTTTTTCATTGCAGAGGTCAAAATCTCAATTTTCCAGAAATCATGTTTCTGTAACACTTGCAAAGTTTTGTATGTTTAGTTGGTTTGTAAAATCTAAGTCTTGCCATACGCTCACATCTTAACTTGATTATAGATTTTAAGATAAAGGAACACAGAAAAACTGCTCCATCTAATTTGACCTTCATTACACTATTAGGTGCAGTTAGTACAGTTCACTTCCTTGGATTGTATCTATGTGTCTACTAACAACCTGTGTTTGACCAGCTCATAACCTGTATCTTGAGAAGCCAAACCTTGCTGAAAGATACTTCATCTCTGTTTGAATGTTTCAGGAGATAGATGACCCATATCTTTCTTTTGTGGTGTGTTCCAATGATTAATCATCTTTTTTTAAGACCTATTTTCTGATTTGAATATGTCTTTTAGATGGGTCCAGTGATTTGTTCGTGTTATGCCCTGCTCCGTTAGATTAATGAGATCTTTAGTACCCTCTGTATTCTTCTCATGATGGTGTCAAGTTACCTTTCATTGTTCTTTTTGATAACTTAATCAGTTTCTTGGTGTAACTTACTTTCTCCATTTTTGTTATGAAAAATAGCCCATCACAGCTGATCGAGACCTTTCTGCCTGTACGATTCTATTGATTTGAAATTATTTTGAATGAATGAGGGTTTCCAAATCAACTGTTTGTCTCTCCTCTGTGTGCCACACATCTCTTTAAACCAGTTATAGATCCTCCACATATGTTTTTGCACTGTGTGTAATTTCATTCACAATACTATGGCGTGAGAGACGTAGATTTATTAAAATTCAAACAAATAGAACTTGAATAACTTCAGGTTGATAAATGCTGGTGACAGGGACTGGAATATATATTAAAAATACTGAATTGACTATTAGATCTTGAAATAGTACATTATTTAATAATCTCCTACATCAGACTCATGTAAACTTGTGAGGAAATATAATAGCCATATCTGTTTGAAAGAGAAAATTTTATTGAGTATATATTGTAGATAATCTTCTTCAGTAGTTACCAGAAATGTGCAGGTGACTTACATAAATTTCCCCCAAAAGACAAGCCTTACAAGAATTGTTATTTTTCTCTACTAGAATGTGCTTCTTTAAAATCCTTTTGTTAGGGTGCTTCCCTTTTATTTGGTGAGAACAATGCTCCCAGAGTATCTGAAGAACATCCACATGCTCCTTTCAGTTTCTTCATGCAGCAAGGAGCCTGAGCCTAGTTACAAAACCATTACGCTATTTCCTTATCTCGCTAAGATGCTTCTCCAATATATTTTCAAAGCCCTGCTATAGATTTCATTATTTGCATTTTAGATTGTGTGGGAGGAAAAAAAAAGGGGGGGGAGAGGAGGAGAAGGAACTGCAGGGTGCCTCACCATCCCTCCATGGTCCAATCAACAATGTTACACCCTGCAGTTTGTCTGATTAATGGCTGCACCTCCCACTGGGTTTGTGTAATAGGTGCAAGCAAGGTGTTTAGAAGTACTTTGTGCTTAATTGCTCTCGAGGTCAAAAGCCTGAGACATATACCATGCAGGGAGAAATTCATTTTCAGTTTTTAATAGTTGACTCTATTGAATGCAGGTATAAGCTATAGCATTATTTCCTTATCTAGACACAGTTGTATAGTTTAAGTCAGGAGAGCTTTGTATTGTACCCTGACATTTATATGTTTTCCAAATGCAGCTAGTGTGATCTTTACAGTCCTGGCTGGCAATAATGGTTACCAAAAACTGGTGTGGAGAGGTTAGGAAGAAAAACCTTCTCAGGAGATGACATTGGGGAAAGTAAGAGTTAAAGTTGGGGTGATTACATGGAACGCATGAGAACAATTGCTATCTGAAAATGAACTAATCAGCCATCTAAGATTTATAAATCAGTAGAAGGAACAACATAAATTCATTGGCTTTTATTTTTGTGCTTGCCAGCTGCTCTCATGCCTATAGTTTCTAAAATACAGATTTCTTTCTACTAGCAAACGACACCAAATGATTTGGCAGTCATCAATTTGTCTTTAATATTTTTGTCATTTGGGAATTCTTGTGCAAAAATTTAGTGAGCTCTGATTTCATTAAGCATTTCCTGTTATGCAATGATAGTGCATTCTTGGATTTCTCACTTGCATAATATTTCTTGTTCTAATTGGCCTTTTGTATTCCTTGGAAAAGGCAGTCTACTTTGAGTTATCATTGACTGATTGGATTGATTCTACAGAGATGGCATGCTGGTAATGTTATTTGTTTCATGAAAGTGTAGTCAGAAACAGCGTTGCCTCAACTTCTATTAATGTGTTTCTTTTTTCAGTTTGCAAGTACACAGTCCATGAACGCTGTGTCTCAAGAGCTCCCGCATCTTGCATCAAAACATATGTCAAGTCCAAAAAGAATACTGATGTAAGTTTGGGGTAGCATTAACTTTCCATTTACCTGTTAATTTAGTAACTCTATGTATATCCACACTTTTCTTTTGCAGGTAATGCACCATTTCTGGGTAGAAGGAAACTGTCCAACAAAGTGTGATAAGTGCCACAAAACTGTAAAATGCTACCAAGGCTTGACTGGACTTCACTGTGTTTGGTGTCAGATTACAGTGAGTATACTAGAGTAAAGCCTTTATAACAGGTTAGAGAGATAAAAATCTGCATCTCTTTGTTTATGGCTTCATAATTCAAAAGGTCGAGCTCAGTTTTGTTATCAGAAATGAATAGTGCGTGTTTAAGAAGTAGTCTATGCAGAATATTCATAGGAGTCCTTAATTCTTGCAAGCAAATGTGCTTGAAGATGTCCTCTGCTTAAAGACAATATACAAATAGAAATAATATATGTCACGCTGAAGAGCAGAATTCCCAGTTTACCTTACAGAAAGATTATAAAATATTTTTCAGTACTGGGAAGGTCAAGGTCACTGTGACACTAGGACAAAATCTGAATTGGTGGTGTACTGACAGGCAGATGAAATTGAGGACATCTGGTAGGATACAGTGATTTCAAGTGTCTGGGAATAATAGCAGAGACATCTTGATATATACTAATCTGTGCACCAACTCTAATATATACAACTTTTGTGCACTCCTTATTCAGCAGGAACCAATAACTGGAACTAATGACATTCAAGGAACACTGCCTTTAAAAGTGAGATCTTCATGCTAGAAGGAGCAATGCCAGTATTTCTGTTGCTGGCCAGGGCAGGATTAAGTTTCAAATCTAAATGGGGAAAGATTCAGGTCTCTTCTAGGGCTTTTGCCTTTTTGCTGAGACCATTATTATTGTTACGAAACAGCAGTTGTTTGCTCAGTGTTTTAAATAATAATACGAGACTGAGGCATTAGTGAATGTTTGTTTTCAGTGTACAAGTTTGGATGTTTTGTGACATTTTCTTAATACAAGAACCCAAAATATGAAACATCATCAAAGAAAATAGATCCAGGATACTATCAGTGATAAGCTGTTATGATTACTTAAACCCCAATATTTTAGAAGGAAGGAAACATGTAGTCCAGATTGCTGTCAAAATTTGGATAATTTATGTAAGGAATAGAACACCCAATCCAAAATTTTTGCATACAGATAATTAAATTTAGGCAATGGCTATCTGTGTTTAGACAGATAAATACGAGTGTGCTGTTCTAGATATAGAAGCGTTTACATCTGAATAATAGGTGTATATCGCTCAATAATTGCATATTAAGTGAGGCTGTCTGTTAAAGTCAAAGGAAATTGCAGATTCTCAGAAAAAGTATTTTCCCATTATTTCATGTGTATCTGTAGTAGATTTGTAAAGGCCTTTTACTTCTTGAAGATACACATCAGGATTTAGAGGACTTCCATAAAAACTGATTCTCATTGAAGAAATACTGAGGAATCATTTCTCATTGAAATCACTGTGCAGAAAGAGGCTTAATTTTTCTGAAAATACCTTGGGTGCTCGTGTGCATATTTAAGTGCTTAAATATCGATTAAAATTCCGATTAAAATGAGCCTGTGTTTTTTGACAGCCAAATTTAAAATGTTGTCACTGAGGTTTTGCAGTTGTATTTACATCAGTGTGTTAAAGATCTTTTATTTTCTGTTGAATAGTCAAAATAACTTTATTAATTTTTGTATTTCAGTTTTATGGCTTCAGGTGTAAATTAGACATAAGTGAGAATTTTCAGTTTTAACAATATTCCGAATTATTTGCTTTTCAATCTTCTATCCACTTTTCTTGCAATTCTGTGTATTTTGTATATTTTGTTGCAAAAGTTTTATTTGATAATATTAATACTTTATTACTAAAACAAGCTGGTTTAAATTTCTAACAGATGCATGATTTTTGAATGGGTATTCTGTAGTTATGTAATTATCATCACATCCTTCATATATTTTCAACTCCTTGTACACCACCACATTTAGGGCTCGTTGCCGAAAAATTTGTGTACTCCAGGAGGGTGCTAGTTATTCCACAACTAATTCCGAGTCTCTGTCATGCATATTGAATAGCTCTCCTTCTTACAACCTGGTAGGGTCACTTCTGATGTCAAACAACTGAATCAAATCCCCAAATTTAGAGATGTTTTTCACTGAGGCTTGTTATACTAAGTTCTCAGCCAGGACCATGATTCCGTTTTCTATATACTTGTCTTTCTCTACCAGGGTCTTGTAAAGTTTGTTTGTGTGATTTGTTTGTCTGTTTTGGTGTTTGTGGGGGTTTTTTTAATGGGTTTTCCTACTTTTAGGCATTTAGTTGTGATGGGCATTCTACAGGAGCTAGGTTTGGGGTAAGGGAATTTTGGGGAAACGTGTTTAAAATCTGCCAAAACCTTTTTTGGTTGGTTGGGTTTTTGGTTGGTTTTTTGTTTTGTTTTTATTTTTTTTGTGAAGAGATGCATATGATTTGATTTGATTGCGTTAAAGCATTATTTTCCTTGAAGCTACGTATCTTCTACCATTTCTGTTGTTTGCTACACACCAGTTCTGTTGTCAAAGATCAGCAGAGACTAATAAGAAGATTAAACTATTTTTTCACAGATAAGTTTGCATGCCACCAAGTAGCAAAGCTGCTAATTACCACTGAATGTGTGAAGATACTTTTATTTGATGTACCGTGGCCTGGTGTGCATTAATTATGGTACAAGTAGCCTTACCACTGAGGCAGAGAATTAGCACGACAAATGATTTAGATTACAGGGCTACCAAAATACCCTCACAATAGGGCTTTAATACTCAGAGTAAATTGAAATTGGTTAGACTTTTATTTTCTGTTGCTAAGTAACTGCCTGAAACTGTAACTTTGCAGTATAAATGAATATGGACAAGGTTACTATTAGGTGCCATTTAGTTCAAAATTCAGAAATGTTATGTCAACATTAACTCTACCAGATAACTTCGTGAAGACCATGTTGCTGGTAAAGGTTATACACATCAGCAACTGGTCCAATTTTAATAGAGTTCATACTGACATAGTTAAATCATCTAAGGGAAAATGAATCAGTCATTGGAAAAATGTGATTCACACATGCACACATTGAACTACAGATTTTGTAACAGCTACTGAACCTGTTGAACTAATGCTCTATGCTACCTATTATGCTAGCTAAATCACTTGTTAAATAAATTTATACTACAAAGTTCTGATTATTTTTCTTTAATGCAAATATGTATATCTTCTAAAAATTTTAACTATTCATCTCTATGGGAAATGCATGTTACCTCAAGAACTTAATGCACACTTCATTGAATCATTACAGAAATAGAATAATAGAATGATTTAGGTTGGAGAAGACCTTTAAGATCAGTTAAGTACAAAACAATAGACTTTCACCAAATTTCACAATATGAAGTTGTATTTTACTGTGGATCTCTTTAGTAATATTGTAAAGTATACCTATTACATGTGAGTGCTTTGTACTGTGTGGCTGGATATATATGTTGAAATATTCTCTTTAGAGACTTTTGAATAGACTTAAAATATCAACAAGAACTCTTGATTGGTAAATGTAAAATATTTCAAGAAACACATCATTATTTGTTGGCATTCAGTTTTGATGTTACGTGTATAATTTTTCCCTTCCACCTTTGTAACAATACAGATGTAAGCCAGTACTCCTTCAGTCAGCAGACCTGAGGATATTTTTTGCATGTTTTCAGAGTAGAATTCTTCTCATTGCTTTTGGGAAAACTGGCTAAATGCTAAGGATAAAGTAGAAAAAACAGAGTAATTCCGCTTCCTCGGCAGTCAGTGGAAGTCTGAACATTCATTCAATCAAGACCAAATTTTCCCCAATGTAGCTTAAAGCTCTTATATATTCCTACATTGTTTTCTTACATTTCATATGCTTTTTCATAGATATTGCAGCATCACCTTCAGGTAGGATGGGAGAGTTACACCAGTACTAAAAGCTGTCATAAATTACTGGAGGTTGCCCGTTAGTAGTAGAACAGAAGTTCTTGGCTTAGTGCAAGAGGCTGTCTTCTGAAAGAAAGGTTTTGATCACCAATAACACTAAGTGGATGTTGCTGTACTCTCATGTGATGTTCGTATTTTGTGTTCTTCATCACATGTGCAATTTTCCAACTGGAAAATATTTTGATCCATTGTTCTTTGCTTCAGTATAAATTCACTGATTTTGTCAATCCTAAGAGGATTTCTACTGCAGTCTGTTTCATTTCCTTCTAGTACTCTAGTAATAATTAGATTAAATAAACTCACCCCATTTTAGGTTGCCTATTTTCTTAGACTGTAGTAGTAAAATGCCTAAGTTGGATCTTTGCTTTCTGTCTTCCTGTAGCTACATAATAAATGTGCTTCTCATCTAAAACCTGAATGTGACTGCGGACCTTTGAAGGACCATATTTTACCACCCACATCAATCTGCCCAGTAGTACTGGTGAGTTGTCCGTGTGTTTATTTCAGATGTAGTCCTCTGACATAGGCCATGTCTAACAGGGTGCTGGGGCTGACTGCCAGAGTATTTGTGAAATTCACAGAACTGTGTGAACCTTAAGCACAACGGGTAATCATGGCTGATGAATTTATAGGCATAAGCATGCTTTATCCTCTGCATCTTGCATTTTCCTTCATGTGAGAATGAACTTTCTGTAGGGCATATTATAACTGAAGCTGACTCAGGTTTTACCACTTTTTCAGACTGTACTTACCAGAAACTGTATAGGCAGAACACTTCTACATTTTACATCTTTTATAGATCCAAGTTCCCAGAATAATGAAGTTATTCTTATGGACAGTTTTTGCTTGGGGTGCATATTGTATATCTGCAATGCTGAGGTCTCTGATCTAAGCCGGAGGTTACCTAGAATGATGACACTGGTTTTGCAGTAAGCTATGCATCAACATTATGGTATATTTTATTCTGCAGTAGTGGACAGTAAATTTCTCTGTCCACAAAAAACAATAACTCAATTAAATGAAAATAGAAATGCTTGGTATGTGTAGATTGCATAGAGAATTGCTGACAAGTTTGTCATGAAAAAAGAGCTTTGGAATTAACAAATGTATTCGTATATTAAAGGGAATGTTTTATGCTTATGGAAGTCATAGCAGCGTCATATTTAGAACAGATGTGTTGTCTTCTTAAGTATATTTTATAATAAGGTTTAAGAAATGCTTGAACTTAAGAAAGACTAATTTAGTGGAGGAAGTAAACCAAGGAAATATACCTTGTAATCTTAAATCTGTTTTTGATCATTAATAATAATATTCATGTCTGTAGTAAGTTACTTGCTTTCTGATTAGGTTCTAGATTTTGGTTTACTCTGCTTGAGTAAACTGGGACTATTTCATTGCTGTCAATGAATATAAAGCGATAGAAAGCTGGCTTTGTAAGAGTAGTTTTGTAGTTTTTCCCTACTAGTGTTTTTAATATTACCTAGATAAATTCTAAATAATAATTGTAAAATATTATTTTAAATTTGTTGGATGGTTACATTCTGTATTGCATTATTTAATTTTCAGGATTTTAGTTCATACTTTAATAGTTAACATGTAGAAATTATGATTTTGTTATTGGACTGTTTTCAGTTTACTGTTATTTATTATTTGCCATTCTCATAAACTGAATAAAGCCCCAGCCTGAAATTTCATCTTTAGTTATTTTTCTGTAACCCCATTTTCTTTTCAGGAGAGGAAGAGGAATAGGGGAATTAAGATTTTCATTGCATAATTGAAGTTAAGTTTAGTGGATATATAAAACGACTCTAGAGCCGAATCACCCTTGTAGAGGTTTGTTTTATCTGCAAATTTTGAAGGCATAAGCAGAAGTAAATATGTTTTCCTGCATGAGAATCATGTTTCAGTATTACATACTAATAATGTAGCATACATGTATTTCAGCACGATGTATAATGTTAGGAATGGAAAATATATTTTGCTGTGATTTAATGTGAACTTTATAATTTCATAGTATATTCATGCATCTAGAAGTTTCTTCCAACAATGCCTTAAAATCATGAGTATACTTCTGTTACAAATAATACATCAGTGACTTAGCTAATAGGAATTCCTTCTAGAAACGATTGATTACAGTGTACATATTATTTGTGTTAGTAATTTTTTAATTAGCTTCTCCCATTTCCTCTTATGGGGATTCCTTTGAGAAATCTGATACTTCAGTGTATGTGAAACCAGCACTCTTGATAATGACTTCAGACAATTTTTGGTTCTGCTTATACAATAGTAAGTGTCTCTGTTAATAGAAATGGTGTGTGGAGATGTATGAATCCAATATACCTGACAGTTCAAGAGTCTTTTTGCCTAGGACACTCACTTAGCTTCAGTGATCAGCTGAGCAGTAATGTTCTTGCAGTGGTACATACATGCCTAAGATAAAGAAAAGCAGTTATCTGCAATGCTATACCAGGTGTGTCATCAAGTTTTTTGAGGTATGAGAGCTAAACTTATCTGCATATCCCATAGAATAAGTTTTAGGAGTTGCAGGAAAATAGCAAGTTGGAAGAATTTCTACCTTTGATATCTCAAAAGTTTTAGCTGTCATTTCCATTTGTAACTTTGGAAGCCCAAACTTCCAGGAAACTGTGAAGACTTTATCTCAGACTAAGATGCGCACTTCAGTTTTCCTTTGAGAGCACAGGCTAAATCCTTTCTTATCTTTTCTCTTTTGCAGAACTGAGGACATTCATGTTTTTACCTTTCTCATAAAGCATGTCTCAGTTTTTGAGTTCTTGTGAATTCCAGCCTCAACTCTTTCTGCAGAGATAAAGAGATCTTTTTCATAAGTTGCATTTCACAGCACCATGGATTACATCAGAGCTACAAAAACGCTCTCTCAGCCGCAATTTGTTTTTTGGGTCCATATCCTCTCAGTTTTCCCATTTTCTAGGTATCCATTCACATCCAAAATCACTGATGCAACTGTGAAGAATAAATAAAGTAACTGCCCTTGCAGACCGTAACATCACGGAGGATGACAGTTTCTCTTTGCCCTAAGCATAGCCATCTCAGCTCAGGTGACAGTTCTAAAAGTCTCATTCAGGATTTCTTTAGACACAAGAGAGATTCCTCTTAAATAAGGTGTCTGGTTTGATCCTCTCCTACTGTCCTCTCTCTTCAAGGCTGGAGAGAGAACCTAGATGCCTGGTTATCTGAAAGTTAGGTGCCTGGTTCAAGTTAAATAACAGGGCTTTCATCTTCAAAACTGTACAAAATGGAACTGGTCAAATGTTATTCCTAAATATGATAAGCTACATTCTGAACGGAAAATTAAACCATGGGGAAACTCATGCAGTTGATACCGTATCATGAAAGAATCATCTATATGTCTAGATTCGATGTTGTATGAAGATTCCTCATATCTCACTGCAATACTTTTAAATGTTTTAGTAAAATGTAGTCTGTCAACTTTAAAACTAATCCTTTTTACTTTTCTGTTTACCATATATAAGGCTTGTTACATGGTGAAGTTTTTTGTTTAAGTTAAATGAGTTCTGTTATAAACTGTGTGTGCAGTTCTCAAGTGATAGTCTTTTAATAGATGTCAGATACACTTTAATGTTACTCTCTTTTATTTCGGTAACGTTTTAATTAATTCATACTGATTGAATAAATGTACATTGAGACTTGTTTCCTAATGAGGGCACATTTAGAGGAAAGGTTTTGCATCATTCTGATATCCTGTGGGTAATTATATTCTAATTATATGGTGGGGGGAAAAGTCTATAACTCAGTCCTGATATTGTTCATTGGACCCAATTAATTACATGCATATAATGAAAGTTCATGATAAGGTTGACTGGCAGTGAGTTTAAAAATCTTTAGCTCAATTGAATCCTAGCCTACCAAGAGCACAGAATTAGATCATAACCAGGTTAGAAACTGGGTATTGGAATGAGACGAGCAAGTAGCAAGCAAAAAAATGATTGGTCTCTCTTTGCAATACAGCTTCTCTTCCCCCACCCATTTATAAGGCAGAAAGGAAAAAAAACTGCTAGCAGGGGTTTTGGCTTCTTCATTCTGTGCCTTCCTTTACTTTGCTCTGATTATTGATGAGCACATAGGATGTTCTAATTAATATTTATGTTTGTGGAAAAGTAACTAGATTTGTCTGTTTCCCTCCAAAATAGGTGTAGCCTTGGGTAATGACAAATCAACAAATAGAAGCCTACTATTTAATAAATATGTTTATTTTGTAATGTATAATAATTTTCATCCTTCTACGGTTTATGTGAGTTTTAAATTTTGTTTTTTGTTTGCTTTATTTCTGACATTTGGTTTGGAAACCATAATTTAATTTTTTAATCATGGGATAAAGAGAAAATTATTTAATCCGTTTTAAAACATAAGGTACCCTGGTTACAATGTGAAGCATTACTGTATGGCAGTTACCACTGTCTCCATAGTAACCAGTTTATTTCAAAGGGGGTGGGTCTGGTATAATATTGAAAACAAGTAGTGAAAGAAATAAAATTTAAAATTGGATACATTTCGTTGTGTTCGATTTTCAGCTTCATTTTTCAGCATTCTGGGACAAATTGGTCAGCATAATAGAAAGTTTAGACCAACTCCCTTTTTCTTTTATGAATACATTTGGCTTTTGTCTAGTGAAGATGATTGTAACTTTTAGGACTAAATCATTTAAGCATGTATTTTATTTATATATCACAGAATATATATATAGAGAGAGAGTGGTATATATGAAATATATAGAGAATTTTCAGGTAAAATTAAACACAAAATATACACCTAATATGAAATGCCATCATATGTCAAATTCATATCAACAGCTATGTATTTTGGTGGAGGAAACTTATGTGTATGATTTGGGGTTTGGGTTGATTAATAACTAGTTCTATTTAGGTACATAAAACAATATACATAGCAGATTACAAATGTTTTAGCAAAGAAATTGTCTTGTGAAACTAAAGAATATATATTATGATCTGTAGCTTCAAACTTTTGTCTAACTAAAGCAAGTGTGTTGAGCTGCTGGCAAAAAGTAGTACAGACTTAAAGCTAAAAATATTGTACAAGAATTTTCTTTGACTATCAGTACTTAGACTAGGTAAAATAGCTAATGGCTATGTTATAATTGCAGCATATTTCAATAGATATTTTTTGCTGTATTTGATAATATGTTTTACTGATATTTTTTTTCCTGTGAGGTAGGTAGATGTTATTCATGCAGGAAATCAGAGATACAAATAGAAAGAATGGGAATTAGCAGTTGCTGGTTGAAGAATGAGCTTTCATAATCTCTTCTTCAGTTTTTAATCCTAAAATAATTCTTCTGTTTTCATTATAGTAGAGATCAATTTTAACTCAGTTGAATCCAAGCTCAACATGGAGCACTGAAAGTCAGTGCAGTGCATAAGTGTCTTTAAGAGCAACTGAATCTTTGCAGCTGAGTACTAGCCTTATTCTGAGTTTCTGAACAAAGCTACTTCTACAGAAAATCCAGTTATTTGAATATATTTATGGGGCAGTGGGGGGGGGGAGGATATTTAAATCTGGTTGTTGAATATTAAGTAATGACATAGCAATTGAAACAGATTTAAAAACCAAAACAATACTCTTTATGTTTCTTTTCATTTGCGTATCATATTGCAGACTCAGTTCTGTGAGAATCTAAACCAGATTTGAAATATAATGGTGTGCTTATCTACACTAAAAGCTTTTTCATTTCTTTGAAGTCAGAAGGAAATTAATAATTGCCCTGGAGGAAAATGTATCTTCCTAACTAATTATCTGTTCGGCAAACACAGTTCAATGTTAAAATAATAAGATGCTGATAAACTGAAGGCAGACGTTCAATCATTTTAAGTTATATCTAGTTGCCTGCCCACAGCTCATCACTAGTGCCTCTACCTAAGTTTATTCTTTTACACCCTTTCCCATTAGTTTGTAACATGTTTTTGTTTTCAAACTCCTCTGTCTTTCTTGGGTGGTATGTATTATTGCTGCGATAGCCCGAGTTCATTGGAGGTTGCAAATTAACTTAAAAATCTTGGGTCCTATTGTTGTTGCATGTTGATTCAAATATCATATGGATGCAAGATGTAACGCAAGTTATCTTCAAGCAACTAAATGAACTGAAGGTGACACGCTAATGAGGAATGCTTGACTGTGATTTTGATGTGTAATTCTTTACATCTTTATTAAGACATGTAAAACAAGCAACACAAAGTACATATATATATAAAGTTATCATGTAGCGATTCCTTGTTCAGAACAGTCTTGTAGTCAGCTGTTCTAGAAAGTATTCTTAAATGACATTATTTCCATTCCAGAATTGTATTTTTCCATGTATTTTGGCTACTAGTATTATGGGTGACAAAATACTTACTTCTGATTGACATAATGTATTGGGGATGTGTTGGGGGTTTTTTGGTTGGGAATTTTTTTTTCCTCATCCTATATGCAAATGTTTCTATGAAGTCAACTCTCAGATAAATCAGAAGGCTGTGTAGTATGGGCATGTGCAAGGTCACTGGACAGTATTTTTGCTGGTGAATTGGTCACTAATGTTGTCTACAGGATGATTTTCAGCTTCAGCCCGTGGATGTAGAACTGGGTATTGTGCTACAGCTCTATAAGCTTTCAAGACAGCATGGTGTGGTGTCCTAATATTGGCCCTTCTGATTAGCATGTACACAGTGCTAGAGCTGGAAATGCAGAGAAATTCTTGTAAGGTAAATTTTCAAAATATTTTAGCACATTTAAATCATCATATCTGATGTGATGATATGATATCTAATAGGTGTTACAGATAGATTGCTTCTCTAGATTTTGGGTATGTAGTCGTGGGTGTTTTGCGGTTTTCAGGGTGTCTCAGTCTTTGATTCTCTTTGGTTATTTTATAACTATGGACAGAAATTTCATGGAATAGAGTTTTCGTAAGCATGGTCTTGAATAGCATGTAGGTTTACAAAATGACAGCCTAGAAGTAACTATTCTAGTACTTCATTACATATTGAAATACAAGTTTTGCATCCATTGGATATTCCCATGTCATTGACCAAAATAGTGCTATAGAATCTTGGAGCAACCTTCCTCCAAGGTCTTTAAAAATACCCAAGTCATCAGTTTAGCATTCAAGTCACATACTTGAACTTTCGTCCTGCAAACATCTGAGGATACCTTTACACGGTGTTTCTTAGGGTTCCATCTGATCTCGTATGACCAAATTCCCCTGTTCAGTATTTTTCAAGTTCAAGTTTCAGTGTTCTAAAATAAAACATATTGTTTAATAGCTGTTCCAGTTTTTGCTTTAACCTAGAAGTTGGTTCTCTGCTTATGCACTCCCACCCCCAAGTTGGGGTTTTGGGTATATGCTTTATCTGAGGCATATAGTACAAAAGAAGCAATTACCATACAGAAGTAACCTCAAGTTTTTGGTAGTCACTTGACAAGCTATGTGATTAACCATTCATTAATACCCTTATAATACTATTTAATGTATAGATAAATTATTGATAATAGCTAATGATAGATTGTTTTAAATAATCTCAGCTGTGTATGAAATAATCCAGAAAACTAGATTTGCATTTATTAAGAGACAGGGTGGGAAAAGGCAATTTTTGTTACACTGGCACTGGATTCTGTGTCAGCAATTAACATGTAAAAAGGTAACTTTAGTAAGCCATTAGTTCCTATTAATCCGTTTTTCTAAACACTATTATAGAGTATGATATTTCTAAATGTTAGTGTTTTCTGTAAAGACTGTACCTATATATAAAGGAAGAGGAGAGATACTTTCTGAGCAGGAATGTTGTACAGCTTGTCAAGTGCAGTAGAAGAAAGCTTTTTACATAAAATTTCTCACTTTGGATGAAAATTGAAAGACTCGGCACCGGCAGAGTATTCTTTTCATTTTATCTTCCAAGTATCTTTTTTTACTGTTCAAAAGAATGAATTCCTGAGGTATTGTAATATTTTTCACTGGTGCTAAAATGATCCCACAGGTAATTCCCAGAATATAAAGTATATAATGCGACAGCAAGAACTTTGGAGGCATACAGTTGTGCAAATATGTGAAGTGTGTTTGTTAAGTACAGCTGCTGCAGGGTAACATTCCTTGTGAGTGCTCTCTCCATGCCCTTTGCCATCCCAGCTGTTTGGTGTTGCAGCCTAACATTCTCTTTTTCCAACAGACGCTACCCACTTTAGGAGGTTTGCTCCCTGAGGTGCGTAACAGGAGGCGTCCATGTACGCACAAGTACTAATGGATCATGATGTTGTGCATTCTTCTTGCTATAAAGTGCATTTTGGGGCTGAGCTGAAAATCAAGACATGATATTCTGTGTTATCATTTGAAAGGCCCTTTCTTACTTATCAATTTTTTTTTCTTATTTGGATGAATAAGGGATAGATACAATTGAATAGTTCTTACCTAACAGTGATGTCTCTGGAGCAATACTGAATGGTAGAAACTCCAGATAATGGATATTGACTTCAAAGTGGGAATTCAAGGGGAAAAAAGACATGAGAGGTGCAAAAATGGTTGGGGAAAAGAAAATTGTTGTGGTAATTACTATTTTGGAAGGTATTGTGCTCTGGCACATACTGAAAGAACAGAAAAGCTTGATTCTTTGGGCCATCAAAATGTACAATAGCTTTTAAAATGCTGTATTTAGTATCTATCTCAACCTCATGCATGTCCACTAAAAATGGTCAACAGATACATTAGTCGTTTCATATGCTTTAATTAACAAGATAGTAAATACAGCAAGTGTTGTAGAAACATTTCTAACCTTGAAAAGTATTTTTTTCATCTTTTTAAACCCATTTGTTCAATGCATGTCAAACTTGTCTTAACATTGGTAGAATTTGTAGGCTATTATCCACAGATGATTTTATTAAACTGTTATTATCTCATTAAAAAATGACACTGTTTAGTTCATGATGCTCTTGGATAGCTTAGTAATGATACAGTTCTTCAAAGAAAGTTATTTTAACAGTCATGTACAACTGGCTTAGAAAACCAGCTTTCTGTTTCGTATATATAACAAAGTATCTGTGCAAGAATATTTAAGAGGGACTTTTTTAATGAAATGGTAAATATTTTTATTCTACATTATTAGATTTATTTAGGAGAATTAAGGTACACATTCTTGTATTATTTGATGCAAACTGTAAGTCAGATCCTCAGTGGTATAACTCATACCTAAAAATTATAGGATATGTAACTCCAGGAAATGTAGAATCTCCTATCAGCTTCTTCAGAAATGGTTAGAGAACAGTATCGGTACATCTGGTGACACACAATGTGGTATCGTATGCTTATAAGGGTGATACAGAAGCAAAAAGCATCATTGAAGGAAGCAGACCTTCAATGATAATGAGGTCAGGTATCAATAGCTGATTTTTTGAATAACATTCTAGACATCTCTGTATTATGAGTATACTCTTTCCTTTGTATTTTTTGAGGTGTTTGCCCTCATCTTGTCTAGTCAATGCGTAGGAGAAGCTGCTTTTGTCTGTGGTTTAAGCAATTGTTTTGCTTATGGACCAGGTAATACAGATTGGAGAAGGAATGTTGCTAATGCAGCTGTCCTCGGGCCAAGGTGTATCATGCTGAAACAAAAATACAAATACCCAGACCTTTGCTTGAAGCAATTTTTACTGCATTTTGCTTGTGAATGATTGATAACAGTAGGTTTGGGAACTGTGGTAAGCATCCTTTATGTAAAGACAGTTCTCAGCAGTGTATAAATACTTTAAGTAGTAGCATCATATATACAAGCAGATTTTCAGTGCCACGCTTTATAAGCAGGCCTCTTTTGAACAGGGTTTTTTTTTTTACCACTCGTAATGTGCATACTCTGTGCTGGATCTGTTGCTTTTGTACCTTTTACTTTGAACCATCACAAGTATGTTGTCTAGCTTAACATTTTTCTGGACTTTTAAAATTTTTCTCTCCATCTCTGAATGTTTTCTTTTTTAGACATCAGAGTTTTTTCCTAGCTGTGTGACTGCATTAGTGACATGTGAGTTGATGTTTCGAAGGTGTTGCAGTAGCTGGATTTGTCTGTAATATAAAATCCTTTTTAACATAGTATTCTTACTTATTATAAAATATAGTGACTTTTAAGGGTAGTTATTTGCAAAGTTGTTTAAAACCCCAAAGCTGCTTCTTACATAGGTAATGAAGTGTGAGGCTTCCTTCGCACTGAAGTTTCTTGCCAACTGTCCTTAGCACTAACCAGTATCATTGTGCATTAATGATTTGTGCTAGCTCAGAAGTGCTATTCTGGTTGGTTGCCTCATCCCAGTTCTAGTTTCTAGTTTCTAAAAAAATATCAAGTAATAAATGCAGTCAGTGTTTGTGTTTTGAAGGTTGGCACTGAGATGAATGGCTATAATTGCTTTTACTGTTTGCTGTTTAAAGAAATGATATTGTAGTCTAGACTCTTGGATCTCCTTTTTAACTGATCACGTTACTCAAATCATCCAAGAGACCAGTTAACTAACCTCTTAGGTATCTCAGTGCATACAGGAAAGACTGTAGACTTCCCTGGTTTCTGTGGCATAGGTTTGTCAGTCCTTTTATAAGAAATGTGATCGGATTGTCACAGCTACCCAAAGCAGCCTGAGATAACTTGGACCACTGTTTGCATCAGGACTCGGTTGAAGCTGTGTCAATCCCCAAATTTTGGGAAACTAAAGACAGTATAAAACCAGTGATAGTCCATGTCTGTGTTAGAAGTCACCGTATGAAGCTGGAAGTTAACTGCCTTTGTGCTAGGGAATCTGTGTCAGTGTTTCTTACCAGTTAAAACTGCTCCAGGAAGAGTGGCATGGATTAATTGCTAGTGCAATCCCTAAGGCTTTATGAGAGGTAGAACAGAGATGGGTTTGGCCTGGTATGGAACGTAAATGGTAACATTTAATGAAGTGCTTACTGAGTGCAGTTGCAGGGGGTGCAAGTGTCCTTCATGCTCCTTTCTCATCCAGCAGCTTTGTGCCAGCCCATTCCCCTGACTAGTTTAAAGCCTCCTTGCACTTGTGAAGTGAGGAATGTGGTTGGGGTGCAGTTACAACTGGGAACACTATTGGGGATTTTATTTGATAAACATCTGCTGCCTTAATTCATGGTGCATTTTCAGACAACCTTAAAAGGACATGCTGGGTACAGTCTATAAGTAGGATAAATGAGATACAAAGAGCAAGAGGTTTTCTTTTTTCATTATTTTTTTCATTCAGAGTTCTTTGAAATGGCAGCATTTGAAAATATGATTGCAGCAACATATTTCTGAGCTTTCCTCTTTCAAATAGTTTTTTTGATTATGCTATGTATCAGCATCAAAAATTGGTAGTGGCTTAGAATCTGATGAAGACTCTGATTTCTTTCTGGTACAAAAGACATGTTTTCTAAAAAGACAGTCAGTTGATTGATACATTTAGAAAAGGTTTATTTTGCCAAAGTGGTGAAGTACTCTTGAAGCATCAAAGCTTTGCTAGCAGTTAGGGTGAAATTTTGGTAAACATCTGATCAATATCTTATGTGCTTATTAAACTATTGAATATATCTTATGATTGGCTTTCAAGTTTCAGAATGCCATCCTGGTACTGTCAGATTATCTTTTCACATCATTGCATTAATTTGTGTTGTGACTGCACACTTTTTATCCATCTGTTGCCAGTCATTACGGAATGTCCAGGCACACAGATGTTATGTGAAGTAGCTAGACATTCTGTAATAGCTTCACTGAGATCTCATTTTCATTAAAGCAGAATCTGACATTGTTCTCTAGTCCAAACACAAATGTATGGAGGCACAGTCTCACTTACAGTTGTATAGCATAACATAATGTTAATTTTTTCCATTTTCTCCTTTTCTCTTCTTTTTTTTTCAAGGAAAGACAGGCAACAGTGAAAAAAGAAAAGACTTGCCCCCAGCAAATGAACAAACTGGGAGAGCGGAACAAAATGCAAAGAGCAAATTCTATCACCATTGATGGACAAGGTCTTCAGGTGTGATTATTGTTATTTTGATTTTAAGAGTTACTTATAGGTGTGAAGGCAGTGATAGAGTTAATGATCTTTAAAGTTAAATGTTTCCTATTCATTCACTCTGTAATATTTCACTCTGTAATATTTCACTTACATATTTAAAAATAAAATAGGTAAATTCTTCTGTCTCTACAGGAATCTTGTGGTGCAAATCTTCATCTCATGTAATTGGTGCAATTTCCTAGTACAATAACATAAAGGGAAAACTAACTCTAAAACAGTTGTATTGTGGGATGAAAGTAAACTCCATTTGTTTAATATCTCTCACATGCCATTGTGTGTATTTACATTATAAGTCTATTTCTTAATAGTTGTTCACTATTCTCATTTAAACTTGTTAAGTAATAGATAGTCAGACTTCAAGGATGTTATTTATCCATGTATTTTCAAGTAAGGTATTTGACACATCAAAATTATGAGTGAAGCAAGGTGGTTTCAGTAATAGCAATATCTATAATAAAGAAAGGAGTTTTTTCTACTTGAAAGAAAAACATCTGTGTGATGAGCTAATGTGATTTTAGGGAGGTTACTTAGAGGCATGTCTGAGGAGTTCTGCCTGAACTGCTTAGCTTCTTTCCCTTGAGATAGGAGTAGTTTTGGCTAAAATCAGTGTTCACATGTATGATGCTGGTTCTTTACTTCCTTGTGATAACAATATGATAATCATTTAATATACATAGTTGGCCGTTTTCTGTATCTTCTGATGTATTGCAGTTGAGGTTTGGTAAATGTAAAAGATCCCATTACCATATATCAAATGCTGTATGCTTTATAAACATTTCATTACATACATTATTGTGTCAGGATAGAAAGGCTTATTTTATTGTTTCATCTTCTTAGGTTAGTGAAACATTCTTGTTACAACCCAAGGAAAAGGAAAAAAAATCCCCTGAAGAATCCAGATCCTAAAACCTATGCAGTCACATGGCTGTTCCATTGATGGCCTAAGTCTGATGTTACAGCAATTGTTATTCATGGTACTCAAGGCCCCCCTGTACTTCTCATCCTCGCGGACTGCTCTTGACAGAGCATGTAGCAGTAAGGCTAGTGTATTCATTGACAGAAAGCTCAAGTTCTGTCTAATCAGTCACTGTGTGACTAACAAACGTGTGCTAAAGAAGCACACAGTTTTCTGACTTTTAGGTGATACCCATGCAATTCGGTGAGCCCAATGGTTTTAGATAGAGGAGTATTTTTGGCATGTCCTTTCGGTAGCAGTACTATGCATCATTATGAGTTTGGGTTTTCTTCCAATTGTTAGATTGCTTATGCTCATACTGTATTTTCAGGCATTTTTCAAGTCTCTTATTTTCCACTCGTGTGATATACCGCCTGGAATGTAGTAGCTGGTCTGTTAAATGTAGTGAACTTCTAGCATCACTGACTCTTGCACACACAAACTTAAATAATGAAAAATTGTGCTTTCAGGTAATTATGGTGTAACATTTTTTATAAGTTTGTTAGTATGATCCAATACTTAGGGTCTGTCTTCTCGTTCCATGATGAATCCTAAGCCTATGATTGGTCATTGCTTTTATTTATCATCGCTTGAGAAGGGGAGAAAGAAAGTGAGGACTAAGATGGTAGAATAATTATTGAATGGATTTGAGGTGTTTTCTGACGTGCTTGGTGTTGTTCTGTAATGCAACACCTGCAGTGTAGCACGTGATTTAACACTGGCTATCATGTTATAAATAGTTCTCCAGTGACTACCCGAATTTACTGATTATACTGTGGTCTTTGTTTTTGTCTGTTGGTTAAAATTGGTTTTGAGTAACAGGAGTCCATCTTTCTACCATTACATTTTTGATTGGTAACAATAATGGTAACCTGATCATTGTGAAAGCTGAGTGCATCTTGAAGGATACCATAGTGAAAGGCTGGGATCAGTGAGACCGTTAGGTTTTCTTTTCACTCAGAGATTGTATGATTTTGAAACTATTTCCATAAAGGTGGAAGATTCCATAAATACAACTGTAACTAATGTTAGTTTATTTCCTGAGGATGGTCTGGAACCAAAAAAATCTGTAGCTCATCAAAATACATTACTCTAATTCTCCCATATCAGTCCAAAAAATGCTTCTCTGATTCTAATACTCTTGATTTGGCTGCCATGGTCTCATTTTAACATGGTCTTCAGTGAACAAGAAAAGGATTTTTGTGACTGTTTTTTGGAACCTTTTGTTTTTTTAAACCAACTTGATCATAATGTTAATTGCATTTGTTTATGATCTGAGTTCCAAGGACAAAGATCAGAAATACCCACTAAATCTTCACAGTACTCCTGTTAGACCTCTGCTTTCAATATGGGCAAAGCTATATATAGTTAGTCCACCAGTTTTTTGTGGTTCTTTTTTGTACTTTAAGTCACTTGTCCAGTAACTTCATGAAGATTGCCTTTAAATCATGCTAGTTTAAGGAGTAAAAGTGTTCACCAATTTAGTCTAAATCTTTAGTTTCATTGTTTATTCTATGGAAATATCTATGTTATCTCAAAGAGTAAG
Source organism: Agapornis roseicollis (assembly GCA_002631895.1). Classification (NCBI taxonomy): domain Eukaryota; kingdom Metazoa; phylum Chordata; class Aves; order Psittaciformes; family Psittacidae; genus Agapornis; species Agapornis roseicollis. The sequence goes on along the minus strand of NDXB01021935.1, from coordinate 50,808 downwards.
TTTGAAAAGGTGCAAGAAATGAATTAAAAGAGACCTTATTTTGGAATTGAGTGGAATACAAACTGATTATTATTTTTTTCTAATGATCCAAAACGTTCTATTTCTAATAATACGGTTAAGTTTTGAAATAAAAGATTTAATATAGAAATAAGTTCATCATTTACCTTTTGTTGAGCAAAGTATCAAGGCCAACCTTCCTTCCATCAGACAGCAGTGAGCAGAAAACCTAGTGGCAATGGAGATCTGCACGACTTAAAGACAATTAATCATAGTTAAGCACATTCATCTTACTTCTTTCTAGCTAACCAGCATAATGATCAGGATTATTATTTCTAATTAGAGGAAGTAATAGATCATGTATAACCTTAGGATGAGTCTCATTAATTAACTGGCGTCCTAAGAGATTTCAGTAGGTAGTCCATCTCTGTCACAGTGAGTACCATTGGTTTACACTTAGTTCACAGGAACAAACATCAAGAGAATTGGCTAAATAACTAAAATTGATTAAAACAGGGGACAAAAATTAAATATGTGACAAACTTCACTGTATCCTGCAATTTGATATATGTTTCAACATACAGCATTTTGCAGTAACAACATACTGTGATAGAAATCTGATATTTGGTTTCTTTTGTGCTAGGTTTAATTACACAGAATTTGCTGGGGTTTCTCATTATTTGTTGTTTGTACTGGAACAGATCTGGATACTTTATGAAGTTATGGATTGAGTTGACATACTAGTGCCTAAGACTTCCTACTAGAAGTGCTTTTAGGTGCCTGTTGGATGCCTGTAAGACTCCTTAGCTATCATGTTTCTCAGGTTCTACGTTAAATTACGTTTTATGAAATCTTTAGTTGAAAGGATTTTGTTACTCCAGGAATCATGAGTAAGGATTTGGAGCAAGAGCTTTCAGGGTATCATTTTGAAAGAGGGATAGTCTGAGCTTCATCTCTGAAGTTGTTACACATGATTTTGGAGATGCTAACTTTGAACTCTTAATAGGCTTTTAAACATTCTAGAATTTATATATGAAAGTGATAATTTTAAACGTGATTATTCAAGCTTTATGGTTTAAAACCAGATATTAGCGAGAGATCATCTGATGCAATTTTTTTTATGTTCTTCAAGTCTACAGGGCAAAGGCAGTGAACACAACTTAGAATGTCTGAAAATGCAGACTAACACTGTTACATAGAAGGAGGGTGTTAGTTTGTAAAGCTAAACATTAATGTGAATTTGTAAAACATTTAATGTAAAAAAGAATTAAAAAATGTGGTAGAACTGATTATTTCCTTCAGGATATCCTGCTCCGCGTTCTTTTCCTCAAGCTTGCCCTTCTTCCACATTTTCTCCTCTACTTTTGTAACTCTTTTTTTTTTTTTATGGTGGTTACATTTTTCAAAAATTATGATTTTATCTCAAATATAGCAGATTTCTGTAATTTAAAAAAATCCATGAAGCTTAACGCTTCATATATCTATTTATAGCATAATGTTATTTCTCACTACAAAGTACAGTTTCTTCATAGCTTTTTCCATAGGAGATTACTGTCAGAATCAGTCATGCGTTTCTTTCTTTAAAAGTTTTTTTTTCCTCTGTTAATGGCTGTAACCTATATATATCNATTTCTCACTACAAAGTACAGTTTCTTCATAGCTTTTTCCATAGGAGATTACTGTCAGAATCAGTCATGCGTTTCTTTCTTTAAAAGTTTTTTTTTTCCTCTGTTGATGGCTGTAACCTATATATATCAATATTTCAATGGAAATATAGGTTAAAATAGCGTCACAGATGTAAGACAGACAGCATTATCAAAAAAAAGCCACTTGCAATTTGTGGCAAATTAATGAAGTGAGGATTATTGTAAATTACGGAATTGCTTCCAGCTGGATTACATAGTGTAACATAGAGTTTGCATTAAGCTTTTTGTTTTCTGTCTACTATAGGAAAAAATGAATGCAACACACAGCATTAATGAGTGGCTGTGTTATTCCCTTCTTTTAGATCACTCCAGTTCCAGGCACTCATCCACTTTTAGTTTTTGTCAATCCTAAAAGTGGTGGGAAACAAGGAGAAAGGTAAGGTTTATTTACTGTTTCCGCTTTCCCCCCTCTATTCTGATAAACGTGCTATGTTTAAAAATGAAGTTTAAAAGTTTATATATGAGATGGACTCCAACATTTTATATTGTTTTATCCTATTGTGTCTCATATTTGAACATCCTGTTGTCCTGTTCAGAAAAGGTATACACCAGCATGGAGGTATAAATTCTTCAGTTAAAAGCTAGAATGAGTTGTATACAACAGTTTCATTTCACAACAGAAAATGTAGCTATATTGGGTATATGGTTTTGTCTGATTTGCATGGAGATGTAAGTTGCTATAATTTGACTTGCAACTTCAAAGCTATAACAGTGTTCTTTTAATTTCTGTAATAATTATGCAGACAGGCTAATAATGTAAAATTATGATTAGAAAAGTATTCAGTTTTCTAATATGTAACTTGCCTTTCACAGATTTAGTGAGTAGATTCTTCAGCCTCTCTGTAAGACTTCTTACAAAGACAGCTTTTGATTTTCCAGTGATAGGAAGCATTCAAACATTTCAGTAATGACCATTTTAGATTGTCACTTAAATCCCCAAATCTTTATAGCATGGCTTACCATGTCAGTCCTGTAATTTATCCTTGAAGTCTTGAAAATGATTGCAGTCTTCTGGCCAAGATCAGTCTGAAGATGACACCTGTGGATACTGAGTGATGTGGGTCCCCAAAAGCACATAAAGAAGGATCCAGTGTGATTGTAAAGCTTGGATCCCAGCGAGTAAAGTGCAAGTAGGACAGCTTTCCCTATCTCTTCCGCACTGTCTCTATTGGATCACTTCTTTGTCCTTTAAGGTAAACTGACAAAAGGGACAAAATCCTACAGAGTGGATGGTAGGGGAATTCTCAGAGGTAAAGACCATCTAACCAAACTCTATTTGAAGACCTCTGAGAGAACAGGTTATCATTTAGGAGCTGGTTATGTAATCCCTGGGCTAATACACCTAGATGTCAGCAACGCCAGCAACACTAGTTGTGTCAAAGGCAGTTAATGATCTAAAAGAAGTATAGAATCATAGCATGATTAGGGTTGGAAAGGACCTTAAGATCAGCTAGTTCCATCCCCCCATGCCATGGACAGGAATGCCTCCCACTATACTAGGTCACTCAAGGCGCTGTCCTTCCTGGCTGTGAGCACTGCCAGGGATGGAGCATTCACAGCTTCCTTGGGCAGTCCTTTCCAGTGCCTCACCACTATCACAGTAAAGAATTTCTTCCTTGTATCTGACTTATATATACCCCTTTTTGTTTGAGGGGGTCCTGTCACTATCGTCCCTGATTGAAGAGTCTCCAGCATCCTTGTAGCCCCCCTTCAGATACTGCAAGGCTGCTGTGAGATCTTTACACAGCCTTCTCTTCTCCAGGCTGAGCAGCCTCCATCTTCTTAGCCTGTCAAACATATTGGCAAACACCTTTCAATTAATTCTAAAGAGTTTCAAGAGCATGCCTTTGCAATCACAGCAAAACAGTACGAGCCATTCTGAGCATTCTTATTTGAGACACAGTAGTAGTGTAAGGTAGTCCTGGTCCTTTGTGCAGTCATAGGCATTGTGGAAGGTAATGCACTAGCACTCAGCCTGACTGTTTTTATAGTACTGGTATGAAATGAACAGATAGGGATCTGGTCTGGAATTATGTAGGTGAGAGGCAGGTTAGGGAGCTGCACTTAGTTATAGCCTTGAAACAATTTAATGAAATGTTTTTTCACAGCTTTCCGTTTCTAGCTCATTATTGGTCTCAGGTGCTACTATCTGAATGGGCTTAATGCACAAGGGATAGCATGTTAGTTATTCTCCAGAGTAAAAGCAAGCTTAAAACCTGATCCTCTTCCCAAGCTCCTATTCCCATTCACGTAATGCAGTCTGACACTTCTCAGTTTATGTTAATGCAACTGTTACTGAGGCCAAGCAGATCACAGGAATGATCTGAATTTAAAGAATGAATGAATATAGGCTTCATGCACTAACACCATTACCTACAAGTGTCATTACACAATGAAGTGTATAGCATGAGGACAGCCACCATCAGCTGAGTAAGTGAAGTATGAGAACCTCTTAAATTGGCTTTGATACCACACAAAATAAAATGCTGAATTACATATTAATGTGTCAAGGTTGCACTCAATATTTCTGTGTTAGGAGGAGCACATCCAAAGGTTAACTTCATAGTCATGTAAATGTAACTCAGGTCATTCACAAGCCGGAGATGATATCTCATAGATCTAAAACCAGATTCAAAAAGGTTTAAGAAAAGTCCACATGTGGACTATTTGTTGAGAAGGAGTTCTTCTTCTGCCTTTTATGAGTTAACATTTTGTATCAATACCAGTAGCATAATAGAATTACAAAATAAGGATGTTGAGTGCATATTAGCACTTGAAGGTTTAATCGAGGGAATGAAAATATTTTCAGGGAATTATACTATTTAGGTTTTTTACTTCTCATGTTTTATCTGGCTGCTTTACAGTCAGTAACCAGGAAACGAAGAACCTTGTATTTCTTCTCTCCTGTCTCCAATGTTGTGCAGTTATATGTTGTTAAAAGTAAAATCAGAGGACATTTGCAGACCTAAATAGCTTTGCAAATGCACAGTAATAGTGATTCAAGTCAGGCTTTTTGATTATAGCAGTTTTGTAATCTGGTCAGGTATGGAGAAGCCAGGAATAGAGGATAGGCTTATCTTACAAAAGTAAGATTTCCACAGCAGAGAGCAGGAAAAAAAATCAAAACCACAACCTACTAATTTTTATAGTTGAGAATTTCATTATCTTGACTTACTTAGATTAAAGTGATCTTTTACTGAAAGCTGTTCTTCAGTTTTACTGAGTATTTTCTGCATTTGAGAGATCACGATGAATGAAGTTATGATTTCTAATTGACTTTCATTGAACACGGAAAGGTTATTGCAGATACTGTCAAGACTCTAGTGTTCCCACAGTTCCCTGTATGAGATTTTATGCCTCGCCATATGGTAACTCAGCCCATTTCATTGCCCTTAGACTTAGAGTGAATGCATCCATCTGACAAACAGTTAAATAAATACACTCCCCAATAATACTTTGTCATTTCCTTTTGTATTTTCTTCTTTCTTCTCTCTCCCCCCCCTCCTCCCCCCATATCTCTCAAGTGCAAAGGGAAAGAAGTGAGCATTACTTTAACATAATAGAAGTTAAGTGGTTTAGGTTTTGTTTTCAAATGTTGGAACAGAGGGGTGCTGGGAATCATATGGATATATAGAAAAAGTGCATTCAGAACACAAAAATGGTTTCTCTAATGAATGACCTTCCTGATACAGTTTGAAACTTATTTTCTTTCAGAAAGCCAGAGTTGTTGTAAAATGTGTAGTGAAAAATGTCTTCTTCTTGATTGGGCTTTTCTTTCAAAACCCAATGCAGTGACTTTTAGATATTACTGAAAAATAAGCCAGTTATACTTTCTTCTTAATGGAGAGATTAGTACCTGTTGCCCATCACCTGAAACATAAAAGCATTTACAGTTACTCAGATTTAAATGATTCAGTCCAAGGGGTAATACATATAATAAAACAGAACAAAAATATAATTCAGTGTTTATTAAAAAGCAAGGAGCAAATTAAAATTAAACTTGAATTTAAGCCTTTTACACAGCAAAAATAGCTTTTAATCATGCATGAGATTTGATAGGAGTTCAGCAAACCCAGTCAAATGTCCTCCTGGGGCTATATCACACAGTTTTCAGTGGTTGTGCATAAAATAGACAGGTGTGGCTAATTTTATCAGTATGTCCCTATCATCCTTTGGCTAACAGTCCTCTATGTCTCCATGTAAGATCTGACTAATTAAGACAGTAGCTTTCAATAATCTGTGAATAGAATGTATATATTTAGTACATCATTGGCAAAATAGTTTCTTTCAACAGGAAGAATATACAAGAAGCATGTTGTGCTTCTAAAGACTGTTGTTAAGGGTAATAATGTTTCTGACATAAGAATCCTTCTAAATCATGCTGCTGTTTTGCCATACTCATTACTTTGTTTTCTATTTCCAATTTATTTGCCTGACCAGCAGGTGAGTTTAAACAATTGTTTCCTTGACAAGCGTGCGGTTGGATGCACTGCAATCAGCTTCCGTACGCTGACGTTTCCTGCTGACTCCATGTTCAGTGTCTGTGCAGTACAGGTTGATATCTTTGACCTTTGTTGTTTTCGAATAACTTTGGTGTACTCAAGGGTATTTTCTTCAGCAGCAATGCTGTTTAAGGGTAATCCCAGCCCTCTTGGCCACTGTCGCTGTAATTTTCTGCCTCCTCAGTTAGTGCATCTATTTTGAGGTTCGTATGAGATCATAAACATGATTTAAGTGGAGGGAAAAAATTACAGTGGAGAGATTTTTTCTGAGGATTTGTATTTTCAGTTAAGTCTGTTCAGTTTTCCAGATCACAGAATAACCCTGCCAGCGGTTACAAAAGCACAACAGTTAACTGCGTTCACAAATCAACTGTGTTGTGGGGTAGGAACCAGCTGGAGGTGGTGGTGACAAGTGTTCATTTCATAAACTATCTTTGTGAAATTGCACTTCTGTCACAAAAAGCTGTCTTCTGGGGCATTTGTCAGCACAAATATCCAGTGACAAGGGATCCATGTCCAATTCCTTCCTGACACACAGAGGCAAGATGGTCAGAGACATGTCAGTATCAGTAGGCTGTTTGGAACTAGGTATGAAACTGGAAGGCTAAATTACTATCCATTCCCTTGTCTTGCATGTATCACACGTCTGGTTACAGTATAGTGTGAAGGCAAATGTTTATAGACTGGTTTTTTATTGTTGTTGTTGTTGTTGTTGTTGTTGTTGTTGTTGTTGTTGTTGTTGTTGTTGTTGTTGTTGTTGTTGTTGTTGTTGTTGTTGTTGTTGTTGTTGTTGTTGTTGTTGTTGTTGTGTTTTCTTTTTTTGAGAATATATGAATGAAAAGGATCCATCAATTTATTATTTTTTTACAGACTGGTGTACATAAATCTATTATGATGACCTAAGCATGATGGGTCATTTGCAGTGAGATTTTCAGGTTGATTATCTGGTATTGATGTTCCACTAGTACCTATGAATGGTACGCACTTAACCAAGTATGACTCAGTGTAATCTGTTCATTATTGTAGGTGGACTTAATAGGTTTTGACTAGAGATGCCTAGCTCTCTCTTTATTAACAAGGCTTTCGTAGCATTTCACTGAAACCTGGCAACAGTATTATGAGTGTAGGTAATGACTAGTATGGCTTGTAGCACCAAACTTTTAGGCAGATAACTCTTAAGCCTTTGGAACTTTGGAACAATACTGTTCATGAGCTTTTTTATGGTCAGTTACACAAATTACATTAGCAGCACCAGTTTAAATCCTCTATGTCACTGAGAAGCAACTTACACATACTAACTAGAAAATTAAAAATAGGATCCTTTACCTAAGTGAGATGTTGCAAAAGAAGTTGAAATACACTGCGCTGTAATTCCCCTGTCAAACATCTGACTTAGTCATCATCAATCACAGCTGTTGACAATGATGTGTGCATGCTTACGAAGTGAAACCAGTTATTTCCCATTGACTTTTTCTGTCAGGAATAGCATCAGGGATAGATTGCGTGAGTGTGGTTGAATATAATTCTTTATAAAAAAAATTATGTGGCTAAATTATTGAGAAATTAAGAAAATCTTCAAATTTGGCAATTTTAGGGATAATTATGAATTTGTTTGCATTCAGTATTACACCCTTCCACAAGGATGGGCAATGGTACTTCCACAAGGAAGACAAGGGTGCAGCCTAATAAATTATGCATTGCTATTAAGAAAATAAAATTAAGAAAAAAATTCCTCAGTGTGCACACAGATTGTGTCTAGATCTATTTTGTTGAATTTGAAAACGTAAAAGTTTTAACTTGAAATTCAGCTCTTATTGTGCTTCTGTTTTATGTAAGGCAGTAAAAAGGAAGAAAAAATTCAATGGAAAAATAAATGCTTAAAATATTAATTAGCTTGAGGACATAAGTGTTAAAATCGAAAGCATGAAACAGAAGGGTTATAGTTCAAACTATTGCCACAGATCCCAGGTCCTTATTTTTTCATTCTGAGCTCCAACTCTTTCATGTGCTTACTTGTTTCTACGAAAGAGATGAAACAGCTACCACATTGTAGTCAAGGTAGGAAATTAGATTCTAGTATTTGTAATGAAGAGGAATGTCATACTTTAAATAAATGCAGTTTTTGACATATTCTGCCATTTAAGGAAATATTTGCTGGGGGTGGAACAGCAAATGGGGTCTTTTATGGGGTAGGGCAATGCTTTTCATGCTGTATCAATGAACTGCTTCCTTATTATTCAGAAAAAAGTAAAATATGTTTAATTTAAATAAAGCAGTGGCTTTGAATCTTGTTCGTTTTCTTCACATTCGGATATAATCCAAAGAAGATGTAGTTGACAATAGATTCGCTTTCTCAGAGTATTATTTAGCCTGTAGGGACATTTTTGATGGGTGGCAAAGCCAATTGGCTTTTTCAATTAATGATGCTTGTTTTATTTTGTGTAAGCAATGAATTTCAGGAATAAACCTCTCCTTTATCATTGAGTTACTTTAACAGAAACCAATGTGCTTTTCCAAATGTGTTTTTGACTCACGTTTTCTTGTTTCATTATGCTTCCTTATCCTATTTTTTTTCTGTCTATACAACATTTGAATTGTATATAGCTTGTAGCACTTGAGTCTGAGTTTTATGCCCACAATACACCGTATGTGTGAATTACAGTTGCTGTGTTCAAATGTTGTATTTTTGTATGAGATCCTGCATTTTGAATGATTATAGTGTGTGTTAACTTCGTTAATTCTTTCCATTGATAGGTTATTAAAAACTTCCAAACATGTAAGTGAATATTTTCTCTTTGTCTCTTTTACCTCTTCAGAATTTATAGAAAATTTCAGTACCTTTTAAATCCTCGTCAAGTTTATAGTCTTTCTGGAAACGGACCAATGCCAGGGTAAGTCTACAGTTAATATTATTACCAGGAACTCATTTAATGAAATGCTACATAATCAAATGAACAGACTGAGACACATATAGCATCTTTTGAATGTATCAACACTAAAGACCTCTGGATGGCTGCAGAAATTTACAGGTGTTATTTGTTTAGATGTACAAATAAAACTGTATATCACATGTTTTACTGATAGCCATGAAATACTGTGTACGTACTGTGTGGGATAAGTTTCATTCTGTTTGTAGCTTTTACTGCTATGTCAGCAACCTGAGTTCACATGGTGGTTAATTTTTTGTTACAAATACCTAGCAGTTTCAGAGACTGACCTGCAGGACTTACATATGTTTGTGTAGAAGAAATGTATTTGTGTAAACATGCATATATATATATATATATAGGATACATATATATATATGCTAATGTACGTCAGAAAATGTAATTTCAGATCATAGTGGCTGTACACTCCTTATAAATAATTTGGGGGACAAAGTGAGCAGAAAATGACTGGACAGGCTAGATTATGCTGGCAGTGACTTTATATGGGGGCTGGAGTGTTCTTTGACCCAGTTAGTGGTGCAATCACTTGTCTAATATGCTTCTTCCATGAGTCTTCCATTCATATAAAGACAGAACAATTGCAGTATATCAAATACTGACTTTTGCCACCTGAAATTGTCACCTTTATAAGTAGTGGGTGCTTTAGTAGAAGAAAACACAGACTAGCACTGAACACATCTGCTCTGTGTATCATTTTGTGTATATTGGGTGTTATTTAGTTATGTCACTGATAAGTGAAATTCTGTATCAGTGAGAAGAATTGCAGAAGGATACGATGAGATACATGTTTGTTTGAGGAGAATAAGATCAAGTTGAGAATATATGTGCTTTGTGCCTTGCAAAGTTATATTTCAGTTGTTACAGATACATTACTGGAAAGAGTGTGATCTGACAGTTTCTGCCAGCACTTCTGGTTTTAACACCAAATATACAGGACACTATTCTCTCTTTAAACCATTCTGCATTGGCTGTCCATTTGTTGGGTTAGACTTTGGAGATGTATAGCATTGATGAAAGTGAAAAGCAGATTGGACCCAATCCATTTTGAAGTTATGATTCTCCGAATGTTTTGTACTGCAGTGTGGCCAGTGTGCAACCTGAAGAATGGTGCAAAACCTGCTAAAAATAACCCCAAAATAATGACATGCATGGTTTTTTTCATGTCTGTAATTTTAGGCTGTACATGAATGCTAGTGCTGTTTTATTACTCAAATGGTATTTATTGTATGTGTTTTGTTATCCTAGTCTTAACACGTATGGAAAATTTAAGTAACCTTAGTCCAAAAAGTAAGACAAGAAAAATTGCAGAAACTTATTTTGGGAATTTATAAGAAATTTTAACTCAGACAAAGCTAGTAACCAATGTTGTTTTATGTATGGTATAATAGAAATATCACACTAGAGGCTGAGATGATGAATTTTAAAAGATCTCTAACTGTTCTATGATTCTTTGATTCTATTTTTGTTGCAGTTCATCATGTATCTTGTGATGTACAGGAAAATGTATTTTAAGGCAGAAGCACAAGAGGGCAGTGTTAAGTTCAAACTGAAACCCCACATTTAAACTTCACCAGGATAGTGTTTTTTAGGAAATATCTTTAATTTCTCTTTCTATTAGGAATCAAACCAGTTTTAGTTGACAGTCACTTTGAAGAAGTTTCTAATGAATTTTCAAACAGACACTGCATTTTGTTAAGCTTGTTTTCATTCCACAGAAATGAGTACTCCTAAATTTCCAGTTTATCTCCAGCCATCACTTCTTGCCCCTGCCAATACTATGTAGTCTGCATTATAATTTGTCCCTAAAGCAAACCATTGAATAAACTCTGTATTTCACTTACCAGTCATATTTCCCTTTGTGCGAGGGCTGGATTGCCTAATAAAATGTGCCCATCCATCCATCTGTCCACTCACTCATCCATCTCTATAATGCCAGTTATACTGGATTGTCAATCAAAATGTTGCATTTGTTTAATATTGTCATATGTGTCATTTAGATCAAAATGGATCAGAGTGGGGTATTGTATAGCAGAGAAAAAAAAAAGTATTCTTCATGGCAGCTGTTGTTATTTAATGAAAAGGGATAAGAATAATGTATATTTAGCGCATTTATGATTATTGTAATAGATTTTAATTGAGTATTTTGAGGGTTTTTTTCCTTTTAAATACTAATTTTGGACATGTTCACTCAACCTATAGAATGTTTGTTAGTATTAGGGTACAATTTGCTTGTTTTGGTAGAGCCAACTTGTCTCCTTTAACCCACCAGTATTTTATTTATGATGGTAAGTTTCTGATTAGCTGCTGCCATCAACCAAGAAGATAATATTAATGAGTTTTTCTAACTTGGATTCCAAATATCTGGGACTAACATGAATTAGTATTTCCAGTTCATTTCTTTTGAAAAATCTAAGTAGCTCCCTTATAGATAATAGGGAGAAAGACCAGAGAACTCGGAGGCCAGTAAAAGCCTAAATCTTAGGGGGGGCTGTAAAGCCCCTGTATGGTCTTTTTACAAAACCTCAACAGCTCAATCACTTGGTCTTTCATTCTTCCTCTTTAGTGAGATAACCATGTTCTTTCACAGAAGGGGAATAAAGGGCTTCTTAACTGACCTTACCTGGAACAGGGTTCCAATAACCTTTGTTCAGAGGAAGAAGGGCCGTTCTTGAATTGTTTTGAAATATGGAAATAATAAATTTTATTTTCCTTTTCAGTCTTAAAGAACCCAAGCAAACAACAAAAAACCCATGCCCCCCCCCCAAAAAAAAAAAACCCCAAAACAAAAAACCAACCCAACAACAACAAAAAACCCAAACCAAAACAGCAAAACAAAACCAAAGAGAGCTCCCAACTTTCTTAATATCAGGGGATTGGGGTTAGTTTTATAAAAATACTAGTGTGTAGCAGAAGAATAGAAAATATCTTTTAACAAGTTGTCAGTAAATTCAGTTTTGCTATCTGAACATGCAACTGGATGTGTCACTGACTTTCATAATAGATGGGATGGCACTTGTAGAACTGCAAGGGCACCAACAAAGACATTTCTTGCAGCTTTTCAGAATGCCTAAGGTAAGGTTTTTGAAGGTGTTTGTGTCAAGACGCACATATATAATCTCTATGAATATATGTACATGATGCAAATAAATTGCCTAGCAGCCAATTGTCTTGGTTCCTTTCCAACAACTGAAACTGACCTGCTCTGAAGCCTCAAAATCCAGAAGCGCTCAGCCAAAAGACAACAGTACACTTTAAACACTGGTATAATAATGAATGGTTTAGACATGCGTGTGAGCCGGAGAAACCCTGCACGCTCTGCAGCTGAACCCAGGCATAAAAGGTACTCCAAACTTGCAGGCTGTCAGAGTTAACAAAGTGACTTGGAAATTGCCAGTCTGGTACATTGTGTAATTTGTGCCTAGCACCTGTGTTTTTAGCCTTGAAAAGAGTTTCCCTGTTTGGTTGTTACCTCTCTATGGGAGTCTTCTACTTCTGACAACAACTGTTATTGTGGATTTAATGATCTTGAAGAATCTGAAATTCAGTTATTGTTCACCTCACAGAGAGGTAAATAATAGCTGGATGAATAGCAGTCCAGCCACAGACCCACATGACTCTGTGGAGAGGTCACTGTTTCACGGAGGCTTTGTCCCTCTGAAAAGGCTCCTGTTCCCTTAAGTCTATTATTTAAAATGTCTAATTTAGGTTATTTTTATACTCTATAATAGAAATTATATCTACAAAAGTTGTATTTCTTGGTAACTCCCTTAAGCATTTAATTTGGAGAGCATGTGCTTTTTAAATTCTGTTCACAAGTTTACCTCCACAGGCCTTTTTAAATCTTAAATTCTGCCCACTTAAGATGCCCAAGACAGCCGGACTGCATCCCTACAACTTACTCTGTAATTCAGTTGGGAATCTACAGCACCCGAGCCTTTATAATTTTGCAAAGCAATAGGCCCGTTTTGAAAATGACACTGTTTTCCCTAATTATTGGGATTGATTGCTAAAGCATTTTTTTGTTGCTTTTGGACATTTGGAATATCCAGAGTATACTGGGAAGGCATATACATCAGAAGTATTTTTAGAAGCTAATAACTACATAGTTATTTTCTTCTGAACAAAACCTTGAAGCCAGTATTTTTTTGGCCGGATTACATTTTTTGCCAAAAAGTGGCAAAGCAAGTTGGTTGTACTCTAATGATTAAGATTACCGTTGTGCACCATGAAGCAGTAGTGCTCAGTCTTCCCATGAAGCAGTAGTGCTCAGTCTTCCCATGAAGCAGTAGTGCTTAGTCTTCCCATGAAGCAGTAGTGCTCAGTCTTCCCATGAAGCAGTAGTGCTTAGTCTTCCCATGAAGCAGTAGTGCTCAGTCTTCACATGTGAGACTTAAACTTTGGGTTTAGAGATATATTTTAAACAGCTGTTAAACAATATCCTTACTTGCATGATATCTATGGTGTTTGCTGCGTGCATAGCACATTCTTGTAAATACCACCTATTTCCACTCCTTTCTTAGACTTCCAAAGTGGTAAGCCTGATTGGTTCACTTCTCTCTTAACCATTGTAATTGTTCAGCCTTTGTCTGAAATCTGTTTTAAAAGCCTCTGCCTCGTCCTTTAGCCTTAATAGCTTGCTCTTCTCTCATTCTTGAACTGGTTCTCTTTTCTTGGTCACCCAAAAATAAAGCTATTGACTATTACAGTCACTTGTCAACATATGGCATCCAGCGTCTACTCCACCCACTACCCAGCATATATTGATTCACTTTTCCCACAAATGCTTCTTTGTTTCTCCTTCTGACTGTCATATATCTCTCCCAAGTCTGCAAGACTGCTATCCGTCTTGTGGATACTATACAATAATACCCACAAGATAAAGCAAATGTCATTGTTGCAGGGATCATAGGTTTGACACTATCATTATTATTTGATAACTGTATAAAATGATGTGGGGCCATCTACTGACTGTGATGCTATACTGTAAAAATGAATTGGTGTACATCTTTAGCAGTAGTTAAGGAAAATCTAAGTTTTGTTTGGACAGGGCTTTGAGTAACCTGATACAGTAAAGAATGGCCCTCCCTATAGCAGGGGGATTGGACTAGATGGTCCTTGGAAGTACCTTCTAACATAAACCATTCTGTAATTCTATGCTATTAATGGTATTTGGGAATGTGAGGTATATCATATGGAGCAATATCTTCAATTTTGGCTACCTGACAGTAAAATGTCCACTATATTCATGGAGTCCCTCAATATCCCAGGTGATCACATTCTAAGGATCTGGGGTGTTGTGTTTCTAAATATGCCATCATGGTTTTCAGCGGGCCTGTGATTTTAAATTAGCAGCCACCTTTATCTTTAGACAGTATGAACTGAAAACAGTATTTTCAGCTGCAGTATATTCATCTACCAGTTAACACTCGCACATTAGAATACCATTCCAGGAAATTAATCTATTGCCGATGCAATGACAAACTGAATTTATTGAAACTCTCTGAGTGATTTATTGGAATTACTGTCTCATGAATTGTGCCATTACAATATGCAGAATACTGTAACTGAGAGTTGTAATGAGGTTAAAGTGTGTCTGTTGTCCAGTTACATGACCAGCTCAACTTGGCAGTCTAGGAAAACCTGTGTTTAATTTTCATTTGTATTCTCAAGTAATAATGATTTGCTTTGTTTAGTAAAATGACAGCAATATGGTTATTACAATAAAGGAGAAAATGTTTCAACAATACAGTTGCTTTGTATTTCAACTTAGTGCTTTCCTATAGACAGACAGTTTAAAGAAGGACCAGTGGTGAGTTGAACATATAAATTAGTGAATTTGTTAGATTAAACCCAGCATTGTGAATTCATAAGTGGACAAAGTTTCTAAGTCGTAGGGTTCACCTAGAAGTGTGAGATAGCTATCACATAGGTCCTTTGTCAGGATAAATCTGTTGATGACAAATCACCTTTGAGTTGATGATATTTAGGGTAAATATTTATCTTAACTTCCATTCACACACAGCAGAAGTTCCATTCTAGTATGTAAGTGTTGTACTAGTTCACGTATAATTATCAAACTGATAAATTACAGATGCCATTCAATAACATTTTAATATTAGTGTGTTTTATGCTACATATTTATTGATTCACTATTTTTGTTTCATTACCTTTAAGGCCAGACTGTTTTATTACTATGAAGACACAAGTTTTGAATAAGAAATCGTAACAAATTACTTTTGATACAGTTTGTCTGTACATCATAATATAGAGCTTCCTAAGTCCGCTATCTTGAAGCTGATTACAGTTGCAATTGGCAAAGTTCATGTGTTGTGTATACTAATATTGGCTTAGAAGCTATGAGACAAAAGTATTCACAATTTTAACTGATCCTTTATTTCTTAAATTGCTCTCCTTTTCCAAAAACTGAATCCAAATTACTTAGATGTAACTGTAAAAACAGCTCAGTAAAGGCATTATTTTAAGTTACAAGAGCTGAAGTAACTCTAAACCACTTAAAGCATTTAAAATTTCTTTCATGTACAAATACACTAATTTCTATTCCCCTTTCTCGCATTTTGATCTTTCCTGCAGAAGAGAAGTTTACTAATTTGAACACTGTTTTTATATCCACTGATCATTTGTCATTTACCTTACATTTAGCTGATACCTGTGCTGAGATACTAATATCAGTGGCTTATTCTTTGCTTGGGCTGTTGAGTTTTACTTTTTGCTTCCACTGTGAGTGAAGATGATTGGCTGAATGATTTCACTTGGTGCTGCTGTTATTCCCCCTTGTGTGGCTGAGCACCTGAAATCTCTGCATAGTACACTGCACAGTTGCCATCTTTCAAGTGGAATTTACTAATTTATCAGCAGGAATTCAGTAGTTTCCTTTGTGTGTGAGATCCTTGTGTCTGGCAAAATAAAATAAAAACAGGCTGGTATCAGACACCTTCAGTGGTTTAAATGTATTTGTTTTTCTTCCAGCAGATAGGAAACAGGATTAGGGAAGACTAAAACAGGTCAATTTACAAGTGAGCTATCAAGACGAAGATATCTGTTGATAGCTTTACCAGTTTAGTCATAGGAGTGAGCCCATTTAGTATATTAATTATTGACCATGGACTAAGAACTATGTGTGTGCTTATGAAATTTGAGGAATGTGAAAAGTTGGGTGATATTGTAAAGAAAAGGGAAGCTGCAATTTAATGTATAAGAATTTGATCATCAGACAAGAATTAGATGATCTTGTCAATTTTGATGATAGAAATACCATCAAATACAATAATCTTTAGTAATCCACCTTTAGGGATTGGTTGTATTGACCTTTCGCAATAGAAAGAAAAATGGTTCATTTTGTAAAATCAGCTTGGCAATTCACCCAGCAAAAAATATGCTCCTGTTTTAAGGACTTAGTATACAACCATGGGTTTTTTGATCTTCCTGTGGACTTCTTGTTTCCTTTTTGCCAGTGATTGAATAATAGATATAACTTGGGTTACAATCTGTACAAGCTTAATGTTCTTATGTACCATTCCAACTCTACTAACATATGTTAAGTGATGTAAGAAGGCTTTTTACTATAGTGTCTATAAAAAGCAAATCTGTATGAAAGAATCTGCAAGTGAAAAAGGATTTTTTTGGGGGGCAATATTTTTCTTTGTTGAAAAAAGAATAAAAATAATATATTAAATAATTCTGTGTGAATTATAATACAAATTAATTTGATATGAAGAAAATATATTTTTTTGAAGCTGTTTCATGCATCCTGTTTAATTTCTGTCATGGATAATGACAGAATATCTGTAAGGTTACTGACATAACGGTCCCTTGTACTTGTTATGCGTGTCATGGTGTGCTCTGTTAAGAGTAATAATCTGAATTGTTAAAAACTTTGATTTTTTTTTTTTTTTTTAAAGTAAATTATGAGGATGATGGCCTACTTGGTAGGGAAGAATGCAGTTGTGTTGATAATATAAATAGTGGTAGGTACANTTAATGTGTAAATTTATAAGAGTAATAATTTGAATTGTTAATAACTTTTTTTTTTTTTTTTTTTTTTTTTTAAAGTAGAGGTAAAACTTTTGGGGAAGAGACCCATTGTAAGTATTGATTTATATTTTTATGCTACTTCATGTTCATTATACCTACCTAGAATTCTTGCACCATTTTATAAGTTGGTTCAAGTTATAATAGCACTACTTTTTCTATTCTGGTCATTTACCTTTGGCTGACAGTGCACAAAGCCTTTACGATGACTTCCATTTTTTTTATTTCCACTTCACACCACTTTACTGAGTTCTCCAACATTTTTGCTTTCTTTTTAAACCATATAAAAATGTTCTGTGGATAAGCAGTAAGAAGTGCTATGAAAACACTGATTGACTAAAACTATCTTGATAGGCAACACATACTCTTCTGTTTCTATTAAGAAATTTCTTCACAATTGTAGCACTTACTGAGTTTGACGGAAACCTTATCAGCGGAAAGCTGTGTTCCTTTCTCAACTCTTAATGTAGACTGCACATTCTAATTCAATGAATGAGATTTATTTACATATGTAATTATATAACTATATTTAAATTTATAAATTAATTTGATTTTATAAATATTTATATTTGTTATACTATATTTATATGCACTATATTTATATATGCAAATATAAAATGTAAGGTATATGATGCTTTATTTTTATGTATTTTATGTATTGTATAGTTATAGAATGTATGTATCACTTTTAAATTTATAAAAATAAAGTCATGCAAACTTAATGCTGTACTATGAAATTGTTTCGAAAATTCACTGTGTATGATTATAAATTGTGCCGGGGAAATATGAATGAAGCCTTCTCAGAGTCTTTTTGACAACATGGTTTTGTCACATTCTTCAATCTTCCACTTTCTTGGGAAGTTACACTTTTTTTGACAAAGATTAAATATGCATTCAAAATAAAAAGGATGTTTGATAGCCGTATGGTGAGAATACTTGTTTATAAAAGGGAAGATGAAGATTTGGGTCCATGCTCTGCCTGTCTGGATTAATGCTAGCATCAACCCTGTACTTTTCGGTTATATATATATATATATATTTTTTTTTTTTTCCCCTGGACCTTCTTTTTGACATCTGCTACATGTGGTAGAAATGCTTAAATATATTTATAGAAGGTAGTACCCTGCCATCACCTCTGAGCTATAATTTGATTAATCTGAAATACCCTCAGTACTGGAAGAAATAGAATTAAAACTGCTAACTTTCTACAGACCCAGCACGAATTGGGAATGCTGGTGATTGGAGGCATTTGTCTCTTTGCTAGGTCTCGTGAAATGGGAGAGATACATACCTGTGGGCCAGGGCATACCTCAATGCCCACTCCTTACAGTAGTAGAAGGTGACTTCCAGTAGAGGGTCTTTCAACACGTATGCTTATTACACATATTCCCCAAGTGTACCCAGTCAGGCTTGGCACATGAAGTTTTGGATCAGAAGAGATCCTATAGGACTTGTCCTGTGGATATGTGAAGTAGAACCTAAGAGGTGAGAAGGGCAAAGCAGAGTTTAATACAGAACAAGTAAGCATCCTTCAGACATCATATGTGACACTTGAAATTGTCTAAGAGCTCAGCAGAGAAAATTGGAGTGGGACAACAACGTGATGGGCTTAATTCTATGTAGCTTTCAAACCCTGAAATGCTGGTCTAAAACTAGAACAACAAGTTGTCCTGTCATCTTGTACATGTTAAATAACATGTTTTGACCATTGTATTTTTAATTTCATTCTTCCATAGTCTTTCTTTGACTCTGCAGTTTGTCATCTGTTCTTGGTTTGATCAAAATGCCTAAAAGAATTTTTAAAGCTTTCTAGGGACAGGAGCATCACTCTGTGTGCAGCATGAAAATTTCATATGAAAAATAGCTTGTATTAAGCACTTGCAAGTTAATTTGTATATTTTTATTTAAGAATTTGCATGCAATGTACTAATTATTCATTTACTGGGAGATTGCAAACTGGAAATGAGATCTGGTCACTAGCATATAGAATATGCACTAAGATGTCTGTGATAGTAATGAAGAGCATATATGTGATTGTAGGTGCTCACAGATCCACATACCTGATAATTCAGCAGAATTACAGGGAGGTTTTTGTCTAGTCACAGTTTCTGTGTAAGGACAAATTTCAGTATGTGTCAAGAGCTATCCTTAAAAGATGCTTTTAATTTTAAAATACTGCGACTTAGAATTGTTTCAATATATACTCACTTTCCAGCATTGTGGAACATTGGTATTGAACAAAGTGGATAATCAGGTAATGATACTGTCCAGCATTTGGTGGGACACAGAAGCAGAATATTACCAAAGGTGTTTCACTTTTGAAACATGGTGGATGGTGGAATGACGGTATTCAATGTGACGCTTACTCATTTTGTAGTAAACCTTGGTGCAAAGTTGTTTTTATCAGCCACAAAATGCTCAGCTTATGTATTATCAGAAATACAGTTTTCATTGTTCTTTTATAGGCAGCACCTCATGAGGAATTGTGTCTAATATGCTTAGCCACGTTAGATTTTTTTGTCTTGAGATTCTCCATACCCATTTACAATTAGGTAAATAGATACTGTTTTCTGTTAATAATTTCAAACAATATTTGAACTGAGATAAAGATTGGATTAACCATCACATCCCAGCTACTTCTAGTCTTAGTATATGATAATAATGCTTGAATTAATAATTTTGTGTTAGTTTTTTCAGATAACATGGTGTTGGATTGTATTTATGTGAACAGAGGTGGCTATTTCAAGTGTTCACTTGTTCACATTCACATAAATGAATATTCTTAAGCCATAAAATGTTTGCATAATAGATATCTTCATTTACTGTTTTTAGGTTAAATTTTTTCCGAGATGTTCCTGAGTTCAGAGTACTAGCATGTGGTGGAGATGGGACAGTAGGATGGATTTTGGATTGCATAGGTAATCAAAAGCATTTTCATAGTTTTTCTTGACTAATGCTTTCCATTTTGCTGCTCTTCACTGTATACCAAAATATGGATACAGCCACCTAAACCAAGATCTTTTTCATTTAAATTTTTGAAATTTATCAGGTTTAGGACATGATTATTTTTCAGGATTTTTAAATTGCAAAAGATACTCAAAATCCCTAGACAGATCCAGTGTTTGTAGTCTCTGGATTTCAGGAAACATGAAATTCTAATCCATCTGTTTTGATTTCAGTTCATAGCCTATTCCCCAACTGAATCAAATCTTACTTCTTTTAATTTGTTTTAGGACCATTTACCTTAGCTCATTTGCTTTTTCTGTTACCAAATCTTTGTTTATGCTTCATTATCCCAGAATGGAGATAATGGGCTAACAGCTGTTTCAGTTTTGGAGGTTTTTAAATCAGTTGGCTGTGAAGTCCTCTGTATACATTATTAGGAAGACCCAGTCAAGATATTACAGACTTAAACTGCTCAAGGCTTCTAAGGGAGAATATCTTCCATACCGCATGGTTGTTTATTTGGTTTTAGAGGGGCCGAAGAGAAAAAAACCAGGAACGTGTAACAATGGAAATTAGGAAAGGGATGAAGAGAGGTCAAGGGACTCAACTGAAAGTTTAGATGAAGAACATTTAAAAGCATGTGCTTTGTGGGAGGTGGGGACCAGAAAACCTTTTAAAGTTCAGTGAAAAGTAAAAATAATGTCATGAAGGGATGGATAAAAGCAAAGGCATATTTCTGATCTTGATTAAAAGAAAAAAGAAAAAGCCTTTTTGCAAATGCACGCTATGATTGTAACTCAGATAGCTTTCAGAGTTGTAAATCAGTATCCATAACTATCAGGTGTATTACCTAAATTTGGAAGAGGTGAAGTTTTGCAGCTGCTAATTTTGTCATAATTTGTTTCATTAGGTCTAAAATGTCATGCAGTTACTTTCTCTGTCAGTGGTATTTGAGAAAAAGACTGTATTATGTTTCACTAGAATACTACCTTCTGAAGCAATTTTTGTGGTACAGGACTAAGAAATTATTTGGGGATCTAGGATCACTTTGTTTCATAGGTGCAGGAAATAAGATTTTCAAAGCTGCCTTTCAGTGAACAAAAGCCCTTTGGCATATAAAGTTGAAAAAATCGTCTGTTTCGAGAAATGCACACTTTCTAGTTTGGTCTTTTCTTCCCTGATATCCTGATACGCAAAGAATCCTAGCTAAGAACAAAGCGAGAAGGAAGGAAAGGAAAAGGGGGAGGAAAAAGGAAAGGGAAAGGACAAAAAAAGAAAAGAAGGGAAGGAAAGGGAGAAGGAAAAGAAAACACCCAAAAACCAATCCAAACTTTTTTTTTTTAATAAACTTTTTAAAATTATTCTATTAAATACTAAATTCTCTTAAGCATTTGCAGCACGCTGGTATTGTGAATGTTCTATCTTCCTGAAGTATCGATGAGAGAAACGGGTAAATAACAAGATTTCCCTGCCACATCCATTGGGTATATAAGCTCCATCTGTGAGTTGCTGATAATTGTGCATAATTCTATGAACAAATTAGCTGATTGTTTAACTATTAAAGTATAGCTTATAAACTAGACATGCTAGTCATTCCAATTAAATGAGATTTGACAAATTCTACATTTGAAATATTATACCTGGGGGATACCTCCCCCATTTCCAGCTTTCAGAAAGGCTGTATTCCTTGACAAGGGTTTTCCTATTGGATTTTGAACAGAGATCATTTGGCTTGAAATGGTAGAAACATACCAGTAAAGAGTCAAAAGTCACTGTAAAGTCGTTAATCTAAAAGCATTACTTATTAAGTACAAAATATTGACTTGAAGACTTATCGTATCGATCTGTGCTCATTTTGAATAGCAGGTTTGTTTCCTGATGGGAAAATCCCTGGTGTTGGTTCCAGGAGTTCTTGGTGATGGTGCTCATGTGTTAGCGAGTGAATTCAAGAGCAATTCAAGTGTATACACATTTAAAGGCAAATTTGGTCATCCAGATGAAAAAGTACAAGGATCATGTCACTGTTTATGCTCTTAACATTTGCATTTGTAGCTGAAAATGGCAGAGCTGAACGCAACAGAGAGCACAACATTTTCAGTCTTGGAAAGATAGTTGGTATTGCTGTTTATGAATGTGTATCACATCTGTTGGTTACAAAAGTCCTTATGATAACAATTGAGTAAATTAGGATTAAGAATTGAATATTGATTGGATAAGGGGCTGCATAATGGAGTGGCTTGGTGAAATGCTTGTTACTGAGCAGGCAGCATAATCTCATATACAAAACGTGTCACTGAAACAAAACCTAACACATTGTATCGGTACCGAACAATTAGTTATGTTTTTTCCTTCTTTATCCACAGAGAAAGCGAACTTGATTAAGCATCCTCCAGTTGCTATCCTGCCTCTTGGGACTGGCAATGATTTAGCAAGGTGTCTGAGATGGGGAGGAGGTAAACAAAAATTAAAACTACAATGCATTATATACTTAAAAGAAGAAAAGGAAACTTTTGCATCAAAATCTGCTCTCAACATTTGGATTTCTTTTTTATGATGTGTACAAAGAACAGTTATCACCTATCCTCTTCTTGGAATTAACTCTCTGTAAATGTTACGTGAACAGGTTTACAGCTGTTAAAGGTTGTGATCACTCTTTATACCTTGTTTGTAGCTTCTGCTAACACCAAAAAGGCTCCAAAGTGCAGTGAGGATAGGATATAGCTGTTTGGTTGGCTTTTTAGCACCTGTATTGCAGTTATTTCTTTGGTCAATACCTTATAAAGAGAATATTCTTAAATGGATTTTGGTTGGGGCTGTTCTGAAAGGGTTATTGGAAACAGCTAATAATGGGCTTGGAGTGGCTTCATCTTTTTTAATATTCATAAATATTAAATGAAAAATGTGTCTCATCCTCAGACTCCTTCTTTTGATCCACTCCCCTTCTTTTCTCCTACAGAGGGTTCCAAGCAATAAGTGCTGTGGTGCAGGAAATGAAAGGCAAAGAATGCTGAAAGGAGAATATATGTAAAGTCAAAACTTTAATACCCCATTTGCATCTTTTCCTGGATATATGGAGCCTTTCTCTCGGCTCCTCCAGGATTTGCATTACAAGATAACTTGAAGAAGACACAAAGAAGAAAGAGAAGAAAGTCTTAGGCAAGACTCAGTCTCTGGTGAAAGCATGTTAGCTTTTGAGCTCACAGATAGTTCTATTTAGGTCTTGGTTGTTTCATTTGAGATGTGTATTTGGAACTTTGCAACTTCTCAGCCTTTGTTGATATCTCTCCTCTCCTACCACAGCAAGTTTCATTTCCAAATGTCTGCCTAGTTACCAGATAATCTTTAGTAAATTCTCAGTAGTTTTCATGCTATAGAACTTCTTTGTTAATCATAACATTCTGTCAGATCATTTGAGGACCTCCTTTATTTTCTCTGTCATGACTGGTGATTGGTTATTTTACATAGCCTTAGGGAAAAACAACAACAACAAAACACCACAGCAAATAAAACCAATCCGAAACACAATCAGTTCAGCCTTGCTTCACTTTCTCAACTGTTCATAGAACAGAGTAATAGAATAATTCTGGTTGGAAGAGGTCACAGGAAGTTGCTAGTCCAATCTCCTGTTCTAAGCAGGGTCAGCTATGAGAGCATTCAGTTACGTTAGAGGGAGCATGTCCTTCCATTCACTTCTATTTGTTTGCCTTCTGTTTTGAGTGGTTCCATCTGGACTAAAGTAGAAAAAGACAGTATGAAAATATTCTGGCTTTTATCATTGTTTGACCAGTTTCTTTGTGGTAGACAATGAAACTTCCAGAGATGGGGTAGGAGACAGGATTTCTAGAAACTAAACTGAGTGATCTCAAAGATGTGGACAGATGGACTTCTGCATCCTGCTGTTATGCAGTGGTTGGCAGTAACTAACAAAAACATACTATGCAACTGTCAATATATACATCAGCAATGCGTTTTGAGCAGAGAGACTTTGAATGGCTTTGCTTGCTCAAACTGTTAATGACCCAGGAATCATAGAATCATAGAATAGTTAGGATTGGAAAGTGCATACTGTTTGAATATGAAAATTTATTTCTGGTTTGAAGAAGAAATGAATCCACAAATCTTTGTTATCTATTGCAAGAGTATTTACTCTGAATAGTTTTCAGAGTTTATAATGTCACTTAGTAAAATCCCTACACCTTTTATACATGTGCACATGCGTCCTGTATGTTGTATATATTCAGGAGTGTGTAAACAAGTTTTCCACTGAATTTAGTATATAGTGTGGTGAACTACTACTACTAGTGAATTACCTGAAGACATGTGAGTGCTTGTTGCCAAGTAAGAATAGATCTCTACAGAGCCGAATGAAGCTCATAATTGTTGAAAGACTGAAAAATGTTAGTTCTGCTGATAAGTCATCAGTTACAGATTTGAAATTCTGGATTTCTTATGCTATACTACATTGAAGCAATCAATAAAAAATAGTAGACAGCTTTCAACTTTTCAGTCACTTGTCAGACTTTAATCAGACAAACCTGTTGTATGTCTTTATTCCATAAATTTTTGAATCAAAGGTGTTTAAATATTAAGACTAATTTCATAGCAAGAACATTTTGCAAAGTAAAACCTTAGCTTTTTGGATATAATCATTTGGAAAATTCAAGGGATCGGCAAGTTTTGAAAATCAAATTATTTTCTTCAGTATAAATTTGATGTCCAGTGAAATCTGTAGATTTTTTTTACAGTTATAGAATAGTTTGGATTGGAAGGGTATTTTAAAGGTACAAGTACGACCCCCTCTGCAACAAGTAGGGGCATCTTCAACTAGATCAGGTTGCTCAGAGTCCCATCGAAGCAATCATCTAGAAAGAGAAAGAAAATGTAACAAAACTCTAGTATGCTTGATTAAATAACCACTTTTGTGTTTTGTTAGGTTATGAAGGTGAGAATTTGATGAAGATCTTGAAAGACATTGAGAACAGCTCAGAGATTTTGCTGGACAGGTGGAAATTCGAAGTAATACCCAATGATAAAGATGAGAAAGGAGACCCAGTGCCTTACAACATCATCAATAACTACTTTTCTATTGGCGTGGTAAGACTTATGCTTCTCTTTAAGTGATTTTCTTTTTCTGTTTTGAATAAATATTTGCATTTCATGTCTTCAAGTGAAGGATTGTTGGCTACATATCATTTGTAATGTTGTTTTGCTAGTAAAATGAATACATAGATGACTGACAGCAATTTACATAAATTTACTTCCACACATTCAAACCAGGATTATTTATATTGTCATTACGAAGGTCCCATGAAAATATAAAGGCAAACTAATCACTTAATAAGAACTCTAAGTAACCTTTTCCATTAGCATTCACATAATCAGAACTGTTTAAAATAACAGTGATACTCTTTATTTCTTCAGGGCAGTTTTAAATAATACAGTAATAACACAAAAACCAGTACCACAAGTATCTTCTCAGTTCTGTCTTATGGTGATATTCACAGTTAGAATGAGTTATAAGGAAAAGGGGTTTAAGAAGCATTTTATGTCCTAGGAACTGTATATCCATCTTGAGGTTCTCTATGGTTTTCCATTATATCTGCTACCCACACTGTAAATGAGGGAAATGAGGCATGTCTGACTCTTCAGCTTTTGTTTTGGAGATGCTTTCCAATACAAGCAGAAAGGGGCGCCGCAATGAGATCCAAATCTCACATATTGAATAATCATGTATAAGATTTTTAAGTCGGACACAAATGAAGTCTAATTAACGAATTAGACTTGGGAACATGTCCTCCAGTAGCTAGAGCTAGCTGTTCTGAGATCAACTTGTTCTACGTATCTTACATTAATGTGTGTAATATTTCTTAATAAAAATCAAAATCCACCTTTATAGAATATATAATTTTTCAATCCAATATTTTACAAAAAAGCATTTTAATGGGAAATACAACATACAACACTGTAAATCCAAGCAAATTAGGGATGTGTACTTGGTTTATTTGATCACTGTGCTTCAGCATTAGCAAGGATTTAAGTGGTTGATGAATTCTTTACATATTAATTGCAATTCTGTGATTTTTATATAGTGCTTATCAGCAACATGCAGAGACAGTGTCCTTAAAAACATTCCTTGGCTTCCTGTAGTGTGTAGTCCTAAATGCTGAAAAAAACAGTCAGGTCTCTCCTAGGTTAAAATATTTAAGTAATAAGAAATCGGTTGGGGTTTTTTTTGCTTGTATGGTTTGGATTTTAGCCTCTGTTGTTCAAAGGAAGTGCAGAGAATGACTAGATGTAACAGAAATAACATAAAATTAGTATAATAAGTATGTAAACGCAAAGTATATGCACCAAAACTGCAAAATGAAATTCATAAATAGGAGAAAAAGTACAATGGAAAATCTTTGGTTGCAGGAAACAAATAGCATGATAGCAGAAAATTCCCAGCACGGGGGGCCATATTCCATGACTGACAAAAAGGGAATAGTGATGCTAAAGCCCACAGATGATGAAAGAAAATAAGTGTGTTATACTAAGGAAGCAGGCAAGACTTAAGAGGTAGGAAGGATAAGATTTTTGCACCTATATAGTAATACAGTGCAATTTAAATGGTTTCTAAAATGTAGACTACCACCACATTTAAAGATGTAGTACAGAAACAGGAAATTGAATGCCAAGTAGATACTGGGACATCTGTGAATGTGCTAGGCTTCAAAGAATCCTGTAGCATTTTTCATGGGAAGAAAACAGAATTGCATTCAAAAAAATTGAATTGAAATTATACAGTGGCAAGATCATAATACTATTAAGGACGGTGTAATTTACTTGTAGAATGCTGCAAGAAAATATCAGGCTCTACTCTGTACACTAGGCTTCATGGACAACCAGAAGACTCGGTTTTCAGATAAAAACTTTAAATTCATGAATTCGATAAGACTAAACATATGATTCTCTACATAATAGAAGTGTAAGCACCAGGAAATTATACTGGGAATGGACAGTACAATATGTTGCATTGAGAAAAGCGTCTAAAATTGTAAAATTGCATTTTTAAATGAGTAAGATCTGCCAAGTTTGTCACATGTGGAAATATGTAAAATGACTGCTTCTCAGTTTCTTTGGTGTGAATAAGACAAAGCAAATGGAGAAAATAAGAAATTGGATTTCAAACTTGCTAAAATTGTGTAATTCATGTATTGGGTAACATGCATAGTAGCGATTCGTGAAAAGCCAGGCAAAATGTTTATGTAAATAGACAAAGTGCTCAAACCTGGCTTCAACTAAAGTAAAGCTGTTTTCATAAAAGCAGATACTTTTCCATACTTGGTACCTAATACAAGCTTTGGGAAGTACTGAACTGGGAAAGCAACAATCTGCCATCAGGTTGCACATCAATCCATAGCTGCTTATACCCAAGAACATAACTGGAGTTAAGCCTATAGCAAAAAAATCCTAGTGCTGCCTACAATGGTAGATTAAGAAAAATCTATATCACAGATGATGTTATTCATAGAACCATAGAAAATCATTGAGTCATGTAGCCATTCCTCTCCTTAAGATAGCATCAATGACACTTGCCTAATTCCTGACAGATGTTTATCCAGTTTACCTTTAGAAATTCCCAGTAAAGGAAATGTGCCTGTGGTGACCTACTATATTACTTTGTTGTCCTTATTCTGAAATTTCTTTGTTATGTCTAACCTGAATAGTTTTGGTGTAGTCTGGACTTAGGTTATTTTGTCATGTACAGAGCTGAGAAGGAAACATATTCACTTTCTCTGTTAAACTACTTATTACCTACTAGAAGGTCTACCAGACAATCCCTTAGTCTTGTGCTCTGTAGCTTTTCTGTCTCAAATTTCTTCAGCCTTTCCTCACAGAAAACGTTTTATAGACATCTGATCATACGTTTTGCTTTTGTCTGTGTTCAGATAAAATGTGAGAATTCAATTCAATTACTCCCTTTGGTCCATGTGTTTCTGGAACCATAGTGCTCCCAATTAGACACAGTGCTGCATTTGGTGTTCTGTCAGCACTGAGTGGAAAAAGGAATTAATTCATGTCTTCCAAAAAATACCTTTATGGAGAAAAATTAGCCTTCTTAATATTAGCATCAGTTTCTTTATTCACATTTGACTTGTGATTCATTGTTAATTTCAGATACTGTTCTGAAGAATCACTACTTAATATCTCATTTGAACTTTCCATAGGTGATTCTTCCTGCAGAAACTTGTACTTAATTGAATTACACTCTCTTTTAATTTTTACTGTTTCTTCGAGGCACTGTGAAAACTAATGGTAACCTGCACCATATTGCTCATTGCCTCACAGATTCATGCCAAATAATAAGCACAGTCTCTAATCCAATATAAGCAGAACCCGTTGTATGAATTTTGTACCAGTATGGCAGAAACTGTATTTAACGACAATCTCAATGTATACTTACAAAGCCCAGGGGAGTAAGACTCAATAAAATTGTGCTTGACATGAGGCTCTTACTGCTTTAGGACTGTAGTTCAGGTTGGAAGGTATTGGAGGAAGTCATTAGTCCCATCTCCTGTTCTAAGCAGGTCATAAAGCTGTGAGAGCAGGTCATGTTATTCAGATGGCATGACCCCTTTGGACATCCTGTTCTGATACTTGACTGTCCTGATGATGAAGATGGTTTTTCTCATATCCAGTCCAAATCTCTCATATTTCTGCTTACGTTCTTTGTCTCCTATCCTCCCATTACGTGTCACTGTGAAGACCCTGGCTTTATCATCTTGATAACCTCATAGGTGCTTGCCAGCTGCTGTCAGGTTTTTTGTTTGTTTGTTTGTTTAAGCTGTTTTCCACCAATCAAGTCCATAATATCCCACCTTGGATACATGAATGGTGGGGTAGAGAATGTTCAAAGCCTCACTGAAGTTGAATATGACATCCTCTGCTCTATTCTCATTTGCAAATCTAGTTAACACAGGCAGCAATCAGAAAGCAATTTCCCCATTAAAAAAAATATGATACACTAAGTTGAAAAGGAATGACAGTAGTTTATGTGTGTGAAAACTTTGATTAGCATGTTGAAGTCAAAGGCAATTTTTCAGTATCAGTCTCAGATGTCTGATATGTAAATAGGTATATGCACTATACTGTGTCTAAGTACAGGAAAAAAAATAGGAAACAAAGTGAGATGTACATGGAGTGTTCAACCTCATGAAAGCACAAAGCATGGAAACACCATGAAAAGCGTAAGCCAAGCGGTGTGTCAGTTTCAAAGCCAGGAGATAGAAGACATCTAAGACCAGTATAGAATAAGATGAAGATTTTTCAAGTGCTCACATCCATCATTCTGTCAGGATGGCAAGATACCAGGAAAGAAGTTCCATCTGCTTCCCAATAATACTGGAGTCACTGAAACAAGCTAAGTATCCAAGAAAAATGTGTATTAAAGTGGTCAAGTCATATTTCCCTTAAAAAAAACAAAATGAAACAAAACCAACTAAAACCAACCTTCTCCTCAACAAACCATAACAGAACAAAATACCCCCTCAAGTGTATAGTAGAGCCATCTGAAAATGGGAGCTTGTCTTGCAAATTCATAGATTTGATGAGTTGGACAAACATAACTGATAATATTAGAGGGCAGGTAAGCAGATGTGATAGAGGGCAGGTAAGCTGATGTGATAGAGGGCAGGTAAGCGGATGTGATAGAGGGCAGGTAAGCGGATGTGATAGAGGCAGGAAACATCAGGCTAACTGTCAAACAGAGGCAAGTTCAGTTACTGACATATTTTTCAGAAGTAAAAACTTCTATTCCCCATAATCTACACAACGTACATTTGTGCACTAGGTTGATATTATCACAGTTATGGTGAAAGGCAGAGTTCAATAATGTTAGTATTGGTGTGATAGCACAGCCTGTGCTCTAGGCAGTGGGACTGTAATGCATTTCCGCAGTAATAGAGTTTCAGTCATATCACATCATGTAGCCAGTTTGCTGAGGTTACCAACTATTAAAGGGAGGGGTGTGTAGACAGAGTATGTCAGCTTGCACATAGAATTTGTCATGGTTAGCCTTTTTCCCATGGATAAAGTGTAACTTGTGCTACTTCAAGCAGTCAGCTGCTTACTGTTAATGGCGGGTCAACATGTGTATATGGAGAGTTACTTCAAATAAGCTTGTGTACTGGCATGCCCATGCGCATCTCATGTGTTTTATCCTATTTATTTTCAGTGTCTGTTTCCCAAACCTGTATTAAAAAACCCAAAACAAACAAAAACCAAAATGAATACCAAACAAAAACCTGCTCACCCCAACCCCCCCTCCCCAAGCAAACACCAAACCCCAAACTTCACTCATCAATTAGATAGCATGCTACCTTAGCAGAGAGAAGTATTTTCACAGAATTCAGTAATGACTTTTCAGTTCAATGCATGAACTTAAAAAAACCCTCACAACAAAAACCAGATAAACAAAATCCTCAAACCTCCATATGGTCACGAACATATTCCAACGTTACTCAAAACTAAAGAGTAAAAAAGTGTATATAGATACCCACAAAACTAAGCCTTATTTTTGAAAACAATTGCTCACAAGTCTAATCTCAGATCTTCACCAGTCATGCAGTCATGAAAAAGCATAAATACATATTGTTAGTTCTAAAATGGGTGGGTATACATTCAATGGAATTCACAGTGAATATATCCAATTTAGATACACGCAAAACAAGCACACATGAAAGGTGCTGAAATACCCATTTGATGATTATTTGCTGAGCAGTAGGACATGGAAGGCAAATGGCCAGCTGACAGTGAGGCATTCTTATGTAATACCAAGAAATAAGAAAACAGCATCAGGACAGTCTTTGTTACCTTGAGAAGGGCTTGCTTCTGCACCATAATCAAACCACATAGTGGCATGAGCATAAAATTTTGTGTGATGCTAAGATGTGAAGAAGCAATCCTTTTAAGCTTAGGGAAAATTAACTTCGTTGTCATGCAATTTTAGTTAGATAATGATCAATTAAAATTGAGTGACCATTAAGGCTGTGTGTCTTTTGAGGGGAAGTTATTAAAGAATGTGAAATATGTAGGGAAGTTACAATGCTTATTTTTAGTGTTTCTCAAATGATTGTTTCGAAGTGAGACAGATTGAGTATTTTGATAAAAGCTTCCTCAAAGAATGTCACATTAAATATTCCATTGTGATTAAACATTAGAACCTTGACTTTTGCTAAATGCTTGGTTGAAGAGAGCAGGTAGAAGGGGGAAGAAGCCATCTTACATACTGAGGGATAGGAAAAATGGGAGAAAGCGAGCCAAAAAACCCTGCTTACTTAGTCCTGTGCTTTCTCTTCAGTGTGGATAATCAGGAGAAATGACTCAGTGTTTCTCTCTATCTGGGCCACCTTCTAATACTTGGGAGGGGCAGGAGAACCACACGAGTTCTAGGGACATGCTACAGACATGCAGAGTGCGGGATGGAGGCAGAGTTGTGTAAACAGGAGGTTTAGGGTTTGGATTACTTGATTAAAAGCTAGAAAAAGTGTATTTACTCATACTCTTTTATTTTAAATCCTTTTTGTTTGTTCTGTAACTGACTTACACTTGGTTTAGTCAATAAAAGTTCTTGGAAAATGAGCAAAAATGTCTTCATTTGCTAAGTCTGTATAGATCTTACTCCTAGAGAAAGGTGAGTACTTTAAAGGTTCACCCTCTACAGGAGCAAATAGCTGCAGGCCAAACCAAAAGGACAGAGGTAGTCAGCTGAGTACTGAGCACCATTCTGCAGCAGCCAACTTTGCTGGACCCTGATTTTTTTACACTTATTATGCAGATAACATGAAAATATATTAAAAAAAATTGTACTCAGACAATGACCTCAAAAAGGTTAAAAATATTTAAGCCATAAAATTAATCTGTCTCCCATTGACTTCCTTTTTAGTTACTCGTAGCACTTTGTATTATTTTCTGGTTTGTGGCGAATAATGCTGAGATGATGAATAGGTTTACATTGCTGCTGAGAGTCCTAAAGCAGGTCTTGCAGAAACAAGCATAACTTGGAATTTACTGGTTTTCCACAGAATTAGTTTAGAGTTTGGTCTGTGTGGAACCAAAATTAGGTCAACATGACCTAGTAGGTCAGCACTGAAAATCTTTAAACTTAAGCATATTCTTCCCTTGTTTTGTGGGTTTTTTTTTTTTGTGGGGGGGGGGGGGAGGAGGGGGTGTTTGGGGGTTTTTTGTTTGGGTTTTTTTTTTTTTTTTTGGGGGGGGGGGGACGGGAAGGGGTGTTGGGGGGTTTTTTGTTTGGGTTTTTTTTTTTTTTTTTGGGGGGGGGGGGACGGGAAGGGGTGTTGGGGGGTTTTTTGTTTGGGTTTTTTTTTTTTTTTTTGGGGGGGGGGGGGGGCGGAAAGGGGTGTTTGGGGGTTTTTTGTTTGGGTTTTTTTTTTTACTTTTTAAATAAATCATGAATTTATCTGATGTTAATAGCATATAAACTTAGAACAACATTGTTTAGCTATAATTTGAATTTTTGTAACTGCATAGGGTATTACAGAACATATGCTACTGAGCCACTTCCAGCTCTGTAATTAGAGCATTGGAGCATAATAAATTGAACTAGCAAACATCTGCATCGTTCTTTAATGCAAGTTTGTATGAATGACAGACTAGGTAACTCTGATTTTTCATCTCAAGTTTTGTTCCTCTTGGACGAAGTTACATTAAAATTTTCAACTAACTTGTATTTTTGAACAAGCCATGTAGCTGTTATGTATGTAAAGTATATACATATTCTCTCTGTTCACACTTAGATAAGATTGCGTATAGTCTGGCCATAAGGACAGGAAGATGTGCTGTCTCTTAGGATAAAAGCAGAGTCCCTTAGAGGCTTGCTTTCTGTGTAGATCCAGAACTGCTTCTGCCTTGTTTAGGCTGATCAGCTGAGTGCATACTTTACATTTGAGCCTACTTGGGATCTTCACTATTGGTGCTCTTCTGCATACATACCCTAAAGAGTCATTGTCAACAGAATCAAGCTCCTTAGTAAGCTTAAAGCTATAGCTAATCTTACTCAGGCTATTTCACTTGCACAAGATACTTAAGATGTGGAAAACATCTTGTCTGTCTGCTTACTGAGGCAGGATTTAAATAAGAATCCTGCAAAGTCCCTTCAGCTGAAACTTTGAATATATGTGCAAACACATACACAAGAACATATTGGAAGGAAACAAAGAAGTGGAATGCTCTAGGACAATAATTAAGACAGTAACCTGGAAGAGTACTGTGATATCCAGATTCCTGTTCCATCTGTTGTTTTTGTCCATTTGATTAACTTGTGCACAGCGATTCAGAAACTTCCACAGCCATGAATGATTTCTAACATCAGTAGATACAGAATTTTGATGCCAAAACAGAACTTAAGCAAGTAGAGCACCTCAGTCTTTCATTCACTCTTTACAACATGTGATAATTGATTTCATAGCAATATGGTGATATTCTCACTTGGATGATCTGCAACAAAAATATTTTTTTCAAGTGCATTTAGTTCAGGCAGTAAAGATATCTGAATGTGCCTAGAAATGTTCTGTAAGTTCTTAGAGAAACAAGTCAATATTGCATACTAGTTTAATTAGAAAGAAATAAATCAGTTACCAGGTAAAGGAGAAACTGCCTTAATACTAGTAAGCAATAATACAATCAGGATGTGTTCTCTGCAAAATTATTATGACAAAGTAGCAAAGGTCTACAATGAAAAAAAAAGTGTACTTTTATTAGACCTAATATGTTACTAACAAAATGCATTAGCAAATAGTTACTTGCATGGTTGTGATTTAATATCCTTCAACCTTAACCAGTTACTAAGAGTTTCTTATTCTGCCAGTGGGGGAAAATCTGACTGCTTAATTTTCAGAATCATAAATGTGAGCTTGTTATGGGTCTGCTTCCCCATCACTATACTCTTTTAAGTCATCAAGATCCATTACATCTCCTTAATTCTTTTCCTTTGTTTTTCCAAAACTACAAAATTTAAAAAAAACCCACCAAAATAAAATAAAATAAAAACCCAAAACCCCCACAACAGAACAGACAAACAAAAACCCTAAACTGTAAGAAAAATCTTACAAAGAAGCCGGACTTTTTGCTTTTCTCATGAAAGAACATTTCATTATCATCAGTAAAGACTTTGGCTATCAGAATTTTTAGTCACAAGTACCAGAGTCTAAGTAGGGTTGTTCCTCTAACAATGCAATCCCATCATGTTTTATTTCACCTACATTATTTTAGATTGTATTTGTTTTTAAGACAAATCAGTTTATGGTGATATATGTATCATTTACAAAAGGGAATGAATTTTAGTTTTGCAGTAGTCACATATTTTGAAATGTGAAGGCTTCATAGCAGCTCATGGTGGTTAGAAGGAATTAATAAGTTTTTCCCCATCTGAAAATGTCCTGAAGACATTTGCTATTGAATCCCTGATTCAATACAGGATTTAAGCACATGCACATCTTAACGCTAATTCAGTGTGACATTTAAGTATGTGTTTAAACTTTCCTGATCTTGCAAAGCAGTTAAATACTTGGTTAATTTTTAACCATTTTATCTGCAGTTTCATTAATATGGCTGGACAAATGCACATGTTGAATTCTGAGCATTTGGTGTAACCTAGTTAATTATTGAAGGGAGATGCGCTAATGGAAACCTGTGATCATAGAATCATAGAATAGTTAGGGTTGGAAGGGACCTTAAGATCATCTAGTTCTATATTGCATTATTTCTGTGTCAGTCAGGGAAAGAATACTCTGTAATCCAGATAACTTTTTTTTTCTTTTTGATGCAAAAAGGGTTAAGAGAATGAGCAACTCATTTATGAGTGAATGTAAATATAATTTTAATAGTTCCCTATTGGTACTGAGTGTGTCATATCTCTAATCTTATAGCCAGATCTGTAGAAACGGTCCCTCTATCTGGGGAGAGACGTCTGCTGTCTCTTAGAAGTAGCATATTCAGAACAGCTTCAATCTCAGATTTGAAATACTATCTCATTCAGAAGTTCAACTGATCGTTAGCTCCTTTGATCTCCAAACATTGCTGTCTTTAGAATTTAGAATCTGTAAGAATTACTCTTACAGGATTTGACTGTTTACAAGTTTGAACAATCTTCATTCTTTCAGCTTTCATTGCTGTTGAAGTTCTCCTGCAGAAATGTTGGACATAATACATAGCAAATAGTGGTGATGGAGGTTAGGGGTTTTTGTTGGAGGTGGTTATTTTTTTCATATGGCAGAAAGCCACAAACATATACTACATGCCATGGAAAGCTGGATCTGTAAAATAAATCATATATACGGAGCAATAAGAGCCTCTCTGAAGGTTTGTCTTCAGGCTTTTGGGCAGTCTAGTCTAGTGAAAGATATACCTGCCCATGGCAGAGGTGTTGGAACTAGATGGTGTTTAAGTTTCCTTCCAGCCCAAGCCATTCTGTAATATTTCCCTGGACACAAAGAATGTGAATTCCATAACCAGAAATAATTAGCCTTAGAATTGGTGATACCTGTATTGCAACACTGCTAGTGGTGTTTCCTGCCAGCTTGTTTCCTTCTACCACTGTGTATTTAGTTTACCTTGTAAATCCCTCTTGCCATCGTAACCTTTCACCATTCATAAGGTATATTAAGGTACCCTAGGGAGAGAGTTGCACTGTACTGCATGCAATGTCTAAGGTACATTCATGCAGAGCACCAAAGATTCATAGCTTACTCAACTAGTTAATGAATCTTACTACTACAAAAAATGATAGTTTCCTGAGGTACCGTTTCTTGTGTTTCATGTAAGTATAAAGAAATTGAATTTTATTATTTCTACTGTGATTGGCTATTTAATTCTAGAGTTGAAATGTGAATATCTGCCAGCCTGTGCTGCAGCTTCCAGAAAATATACCACATAGATCGGTTGAGAATTGTGTGTGTAATTTCCCTTATAGCTCAGTGAGAATAATGGGGTCAGTTCTGAATTCGCTGTAGGTTTTTGTCAGGTTCAGTGAAAATGCAGTACTGTGGGCTATATTTAAATTAGCAAGTAATTTGGCTCAGTAGGAGTGTCGCAATTGATGCTAAGTCCCTTCTGTCTACAAAGCATGCAGTTTGGGAGTCTTAATTCAAACTGGATATAGTCTGTTCCCCTGCAATGAACGCTCCTGGCATGTGTTTGTCCTAAAGTGACCTAAAAGACTGGTCACTGCTTTGGTCTGTGTGTCCCCATATTATGGGAGGAGCACACCAGCCACATTGAAAGTGTTGCCTTCCAAAGCTCAGATCTGGCTGAGATACACCAATCTTTGCTTCAGAGTCGCAGGAAGTGGGCATGATTAAGAGATTTGTTTTAGAATCTCATTCCTGCTCCAGCAGTTTTGCAGTAGATCTGACAAAAGCGTAGGAGTATAGTGTGGGTAACTTTGACATACCTTCTTCCCCTCCTGTTTTCCCACATTTTCCCTTTTGGCATTTCAGGTATTTGAGGTTCTCTTTCATCTGACTTTTCATGATGAGGTTAGAACAAAATGCTGAATACCTTGAACAAAGAAAGACTCCCATGGTTTAGATTTATGAGAAGCTTGTGCACTTGCTATCAGTTATTACCCATTCCTGTCATGTAAAATTATTCTTCTGGTGTGAAATCAAAGGCTAGAAAGTGACTTGTTTCCTACAGTCAGTAAAAACTTCAAGAAGAATCACTGGGAGTCTTTGGCAGTTGTCTAAATCCTCCTATTTAATTTATAAGGATTTGGAAAACAGAACAGTTTGTATAATTGAGAAGATATATGTTCCATTTCATTATTTAAAAGACTTGTTATATAAAATAAAATGCAGTGAGGTATTATAAATTTACTAAGGAGGGTATTTTGTGGGCAGAGGTGCAATAAAATGTAACGTGCAGTCCTCTAGTGTTTTGTCTTTGCCTACCTTAGCGAGTAGAAATTTTAAGTCTTGTATATGCAGGGATTTTTCTGGAATTTTTTGTTTGCTTTGTTTTGGAGGGGATTGCATTTGTTTTCATAAAGGAAGGATCTCCAAAGGAGCCTAGCCTACAGCTACTGTCACAAGGGACAGTTATAAATGAGAGTATATGCCTAAAGACATAATCTGCAGTGAGCTCAGAGGAGCTCCTTAGCTAAATGGAACTAAATCTACACTGTGTAATTAACTTATAACAATATTATTCATTATATATGTAAGTTATTCTCTATATGAAATTTGTAATATACTACGTAATGATTGAGAGTTTATTGTATTAATTACTTCACATTATGGTAATATAATTCTGATGTATGTTCATCTTGTTACTGCTTTTACTCTTAGTTGTTCTTAAAAGAAATGTCAAGGATATTAGGAAAATACAGTGCGGGGTTTTTTTGCACACAGACTGGGAAGCATCTGTATTCAAATGAGATTAAAATCTTAGTCCTTGTCTTGATTTTGTAATTTTCCTTGTTAGTGATTGCAGGAACATGTTGAGGAAAGGTAGAAGCCAATGATACTTTATATTGAAGTCAAAAGCAAGGTGAATAAGCTTTAAGGATGGTCCTGCTCATACTGAGTTTAGGACTCATACAGAGTTTAACATAGGAAGAAGCTTAGGGGACTGAGAAAATGACTTGAAGAAGAAAGGAAGAGATTTTCAAGACATGTGAAGCTACCAATGGAGATAAATCTGAAAAAGGAGTTTATGAAATGTGCAAGCCACGCAAAATGTAAAGTGGGCTGTGTGTACACTGATACCTTAGCCTGGCTAAGCTACAAAACATGGCTCTCTCTCTGAGTACACATGTAAAACTGAAAAATAGCATAGGTTGGAATTGCAATCATTCTGTTTTCATGTGAGACTTAATCCTGATATGTTTAAATGAGTTAATGTAAATGAGTTGCTTTACCAGCTTCTTCCTGACAACATCGTTTACCTTTTTCCCATGCCAGTAAAGATCCTGTCTCAGAACTTTACTTTCACAGGTCTACCAGAGCCCTACTGAGTCTTTTCAGACTGCCTGTCTGTAGCTGTGAGTGACCAAAGAAATCATGATCATGCTGGCTCAAGTGCCCATTGAGGACATGAAGTACAGTTATTTCTGAGAACACAGTATATAAAACAATCTGTTACAGGTAACAAAGAGGGAGATCCATTTTGTATTCATTTTATATCAAATTAAATTTACAGATATTTACTTATATAAATTTGAGAAACAAGTTTGGTTACAAAATGAGCGGTGAGATAGACATTTCAATTTCTTTCCTCTGCCTTCTAATTCTGATGGGCTTAGTTTAGAAGAACAGTCTGCTTGTTGACTGCATTCAGAATTGCTGTTAAAACTAGGAAATTCATCTGAGTTACTTATCCTTTGAGTGCGTGATGGATATGGTATGCTGCTGTTTTAGTGTATGTTGTGTAGTCATAGCTGTGGTATTCTCGATGCTATGAGGGAGAAAGATAAATCAAGAAGGAGCAAGAAAAGCCCAGATAGTGGAGATACTCTTCTTTCAAAAATAAGCAAGCACTGTTTAGTTCTGAGAGACTTGTATATATCATAGAGAGTTCATGTCTCAAAACATATATATGTGAATAGCAGTGGTGTATCAGCCGTTTAAATTATGTGTACTATTGATTTTATAGAGTATATTATACCGGAGGGAAATATTAAGGGGGAAATACCTAAAAATTTCACAGACGTGGAGTTGTCTGCAGTATTATTTGCATATCTAGAGAGTTGATAGCTTAATTGAGATTCCAGTAGTACAAAAATATTCTTTGTATCTCCAGATCTGCATGTTTTCTACATTTTTATGGCAAAGTCCCAAAAGGAACATGATTTAACTAAACTGAAAGTGGGTGGATTTAGCCAAGAAACACAGTCTTATGTTACCATCCGAACCAGGTGGAACTAGAGGCAAATTACTGAGCATAAGATATTCCATGTCCTTACTGGAACAATTTGTACTAAAGAGCCTCTGCAGACACATAGCCAAGAAACTCTTTATTCACTGTTTTTGATTTTATAGTTTCTTCATTAAAAGTGCGGTTCTGAGGGTAAAACATTGCATATTCTTTGTGACAATCCCAAGATTACTTAGGCTTATAACATGCCAAAGAATGGGTGAGAATTGTTGTCCTTACACTGTCATTTTGTGTAGCTACTGGTGGTGTCACCAAGGCTGAATGGGCTGATGTGGCACACCAGAGTGAAAGTCATAGGACCATGCATTTTAGTGCTTTTCAGCGCATCCTAATAGACAGTCTCACTGTAGGAGATGCTCCCATCAAGAGCTGTGCAGGCGCATCAACACACATGACACAGTGCACTATCCTAGAATATGAACTCACTTGCACTTTAGCACCACCAAGCCACATACACATTCTTCAATATCCATTTAATGTAGACGGGGCACCCTTTCCCTCGCAGGTTGTGGTATCATCCTGGTAATGAGGTTCCTGCCTAGAAGGCTGTCCTTGGTGTTAAATGCAAAACTGCTGTAGTGGAAAGACTGTTCATGCAGCCATTTCAGTCCCTACAGTGATGAAGGAAGAGCAACTCATCTATGCTGGATTGTC
Source organism: Agapornis roseicollis (assembly GCA_002631895.1). Taxonomy (NCBI): domain Eukaryota; kingdom Metazoa; phylum Chordata; class Aves; order Psittaciformes; family Psittacidae; genus Agapornis; species Agapornis roseicollis. The sequence continues at coordinate 11,073 of NDXB01021935.1, read as the reverse complement.
TAGGCTGTTCATATATGCGTTCCTTACTCTTCTGCTCTGGCCTTTTATGTTTTCCCTATACTCTATAAGTCAGATGTTTTACTTTATAACTCATGATTTGAGGTAAGCATTAGACTTGGCACCAGTCACTTCAGAGTTGATCATAGTATTAGCCATTTACACTGTTACCCTAAAAATTCTTTGCCAGATTGGTCCCATGTTTAAAAGTAATTAATTCATATGTTTTTCATGTTCTGCATTACTTCTTTCTTAGGTGCATCCTTGGCATTCAGAAAAATCTGGTAACACAGAATGCAAAAGGAATTAAGTAGCTTAAGTCTTGGTGTTGTCTGGAGAAGCAGATGCAAATTAGGACTCTGTGGACTTTGATACAACTAGTATTTCGGAATAGCAAGATACCTCAGATTTTACAGATCCAGCCTTTCCAATCTTGACCAGAAGGGGGAAAAAAATCAGTAAAAACATAGCCTTGAAAGCCAGTTGTCATCCCTACAGGCTTTGTCTATCTTGATGCAGAATTAGAGAGTAGCCAAAGGTCTTCTGCCTTGCATCCATAAAATCCCGTAGCTGGTGACTAAGACAACTCTTTTTGTCGTTGTTCCATCTTACACAAACTCCATGTCAGGGGCATTATGTCAGATGTTTGTTGGCATGTTTGAAAAGGTGGCATGTGACTTGACATATATTTATCATCTACCTGAAATATCCAACCACATTCACTTGTGCTAGGGTTATGGAGAAAGAAGCATCCCTGCTTCCCAAACAGCAGACAAGCATTGATGCCTGGGTAGAAGCTGGGTAAAATTAAAAATAATCTGCCTTTGCCCTCTGGGTTTCTACTTGCCTCCCTTGATTTCAGTGTGAGTTTCAGTGTGGTGATCTTATTTCTTTTGTTCTGTCACTTTTGCACTGAGTGCATTATAACACTGAGAGGAGGCTCTTCCAGTTTCTAGATAAAAAATGCTGTGTTAAGCCAAAAAAGAAACACAGTGGCAGGAGGCTTCTTTGCTACTTCTTCAGTTCAGGAAGATAACTATCAGTTCAAATGCTGACTATTTTCTGCTTTCATTGCAAAATACCTCTGAAGAAGGTTAAGCATTTTTTGAAGGAAAAAACCTAAACAATAGATGTCTAATGAGAAAAAAAAAAGTAATTTTCTGTGATAATTTTTGAAGTTATTAAATTAATAAGCACAGCCTCAGTTAAATGACATTTCCCTTCTTAGGAGTGTTATTGACATTTTGATATGAGATGGAGAGACCTTTAATGAGATCTCAATCAAAGGTAATATTTATATAATGATACATGAATCCATAAATGCTACTCAGATGAAAATGCTGTAGTCCATTTTGGCCTTCACCTTACGTAAATCTGTACAGGTCATAAGATGAAAAAGCTCAGTGAATGACAACTAATACTGTCTCGCTTGACCGTCTAATTATGTCTGGCTAATTGTGTGAGTTAATGTTTGAAGCTGAATCTTGCAATGTAACTTAATTCATCACTCAGACAAAACACATGGAAAAAGGTACTGGAATTTTCTCCTTTGTTAGATGTATGACCTCTTTAATGTTTGAGTTTATGGATATTTACCTTCTCATGAAAAATAAAAGGAGGTGTTAGTTTAAAAAAAGGGGGTGGGTGTCAAAATTGATGTAAAATGTTTCTTAACTACTGAAGAAAACTGCAGACAAGTAGATCCTTAAATTAACTGCTAAAGACCTTCGTTTTTACTAATGGTTTTGGAAAGGCTTTGTTTTACTAGTTGAATTTACAATCTCATACATTTTGTTGTGACTTCAGGGGGAACAAAATAGTAACAAATAAGCACAGTGCATGAATTTCTTCACTACTTGAAGAGGAAAGGTGGAGAGATGTATCAACTGCTATTTCATCTCTGCTTTAACAGAGAATCAAGTTGACTGGTAGAAAATCTGTTATTTAAGCTGGTTCTAGGGTTGGAGCATAGACACCAAATTATCATCCTGGGTGATCTGACAATATTGATGCCGGAGTCCAGTTGTAAGAATTGTGACGCCAGTGGCAAAGAGGGAAGAGGAGGGAGTCACTTGCCTGTTAGTTTCTAGACACTCTAGGCAATAGTGCTTACTAGAAGTACTTTTCATCAAAATCACAACCTCAAAGCACTTGGAAAAGAGACAGATTTCATTATCTCTGTTTTATTCCTAGCTAAAATTACTTTTCAGAGGCTGTTCAGGAAGCCATGGGTAGAGCTTGTGGCAGAGTCAGTTCTATTAAATTTTAGACAAATTTTATCAAGGGGGAAAACTGTCTCTGACTTTCATACTGAGCCCTTAAGTCCACTCAGACATGGAATAAAATCATTTTTCCGCCATAAATTTCTTTGCATTAAGTACTGATAAATCAGTGACATTAGTCTTCATACTTTTGATCATCTGCAGATAATCTGTGCTATGGATATACATCATGTTGTCTGACCATGAGCCCAGAATCAGAGCAGCCGCCTTCATGTAATACCAGTGTGTGTAATGCTCCATGTGCATACCAGATCAAGCAGAGATAGATTAGGGATGCACAGTCACAATGTCACTGACTTTTTGTCTTCATTACATCTTTTTTTTTCCTGTGTTTGTAGTTTAACTGACATCTGGTTTAACCCAGTTCTTCTTTTAGTTAAGTTATCCCCAGTCCATGCCAGAAAATGACTTGAACAGCAAATAATCAGGACCAATAATTCTGATTTGTCAGATAAGATGTTTGAATGAAGCTTACATGCAAAGCAGCACTTAATCTTGTGTGCACAGTATTAGATACCATTTCTTTGTGTACAAACAAAATGTTAAAAAAGTCATGGTTCTAATGAATTTGGGTTCTTGTAACTTCTGTTGCTGTAGTATACCTGCATTTCACAAGCAGTTGTCAAAAATTTGACTACCTCACCTCATTTCATTTTGTAACCCCAGAAGTAAGCACACTTGATGTCACTTGAGGCACAACTACATTCATGTTACTAGTTATCCCTTAAAAATGGCTCTCATGAATAATGAAAATAAACCCCCTTTCTACTCCCATAGCAAGAGGTTTGAAGTGCTACCACCTGGCATCTTAGGGAAAGATCATAATAAGCATGTTTTCTTACAATAGTTCATTGAGATGGTACATGGCAAGAATGAACAAATTTCCACTCTTAGTGCCAATTTTTAGAGGCTCAATCTCTACTCAGGCAAAAATCAATAGCAGCTTTGCGAGACCAAGACATAGATAGTTGTTTTTAGAAGCATGATTTATAAAAATCCTTATATTGTCTATATTGCTCTTGTTTCTACTGTAGGACGTTTAAAGCCAAACTGCTCTTCTTTCCCCATTGTGCATTCAGTCTTCTTTTCTGTCTATTCTCTCTTCATTTGTATTCAGCCCTTTATTCTTCTTCCTTCTCATGGCTCATTCGTTTATCCTATAACGCCCATTTATTACTACCTCATCTTCACCGTTCTTTCTTTTTATCTCTGGCACTTATCTGTCACTTTCGTGTGACAGGAATTGTTCCTGCTTAACAAAATCAGGTTTTAATTCCATTTAGCTAAGTAGGTTCAACTGCTTTGTGTGGACATTGAAGCAGTTTAAAAGTGGCTAAAACAGTTTTAGCTTAACCCAATTAAACTAAATCAATTTTGGCCACTCTTTAACCACTTTAAAAGCAACCACACAAATCAGTGCATCAATTTTGTCTAAATTAATTTAGATAAATCAGCACATTTCACATCTGTAAACCCATAGTATCCCTTTTGCCATTCTTTCTTGTGGGAGCAGAGTTCCACACATTTTCATTTTGTCCCAATACTCTTAATCTCTAGATCAGGCTCATTCTGGAACACCTTTGAAAATTATTTCAGATAAGCAGACTGCAAAATACAAAATTTCAGAATACAAAAAGATGGTTTAAAAAACCCTCTGTCTCATAGCACAGTGCTGTGATTAATTCAGTACTGGGACACAGAATGTATTCTTGGAGATTAAGTTCACCATCATTAACTAGTGTAGCCTGTCAGAAAACGTTAGTAGGGCTTCTCAGATACCAAATATTGGAAAATGCAAGGGCAGATCTCAAAAACTAAATTAATTAACAAATGTGTTATTTGTGTCAACCTCAGTTTTTCCTCTCTTTTTCTTAGATGGTAATAGCTATTCTGTCAGCCAGTATTAAGGGTTTTCTGCTTTAGCACTGTCAGATATCAAGAAATGAAGCATGCAAATTAAGAGTTGGAAGACTGCATACCCCAGAGCAGCAACTTTGAAGCAGTAACTGGCCATGTTCAGTAATCACTTGAATATAAATTGTTGCTAGAAAGGCAAATATGATCCTTGAATTTCTCTTGAGGGGAGCACTGAGTAAATGTAGCATGCTCTGGGTGCAGTCTTGGTGAATTTGTCCAGCTGTAGCATCCATATTTCAAAAGGATGTTGAAAGATGCAAGGAAGTTCAGAAAAGTGTGACAGGAGTGGTTCAGAAGGTTCAAGAGCTTTGTTGGAAAAGACAGTGAAGACACAACTTGATCAGTCTAAATGTAGCTTAATGAGAAAAACATATGCAGTAGTCGGCAGTCTGTTACGACAACAAAGATCCTCAATATATAAGCTGAAACTAGACAAATCAAGATTGAACGTGAGTCACTGAAACTTAAAAATTAAGGGAATTAATTAGGAAGACAATGTGCTTGCTTTTCTCACTCCAGCTTTCAATTCAAGACAGTACCGTTTCTTGACAAAAAAATATGACTCAGGAAGAAATTGTATTTATTTAGGAACAGCAGTGTTGAGTGTTATTTCCTACTTAGGCAGGAAATCATAATGAACTCTGCATACGCGGTGAATCCTTGGTCAGTAAAACCAGTAATCAATTACACGAGGAATTCTTGTTCCAGAAGTTAGAAGGAGGGGAAACAGCAGCACACAGGCGGGCTGTTGCTGAAGCTAGTCCTTCCCGTTCTAACCTGCTGGAGCTCCTCTGGCTTCTCGGTTCCTCTGCCTGTCGACAGTCATTTTCTGCTCCAGCTTACATACTGCAGTACTGCTGCACATAGAATCATAGAATAGTTTGGGTTGGAAGGGATCTTCAAAGGTCATCTAGTCCAACACCCCTGCAATGAGGAGGGACATCTTGAACTAGATCTGGTTGCCCATGACCGCAACTAGCCGGCATTGAATTTCTTCAGGGATGGCACATCCACCACCTCTCTGGGCAACCTGTTTCAGTATTTTGCCACTTTCTCTATAAAGAATTTCCTCCTCACGTCCAGCCTGACTGTCCACTGGTTTAGTTTAAAACCATCACCCCTTGTCATATTGCAACAGGCTCAGCATGTGTAGCAAAAGAAATTTTGAATTTCGTACAGTTCAAAGGAGGCAAAATCTCTTAAAAACAAGAGTTAAAAAATATTGCAGGAAGTATAGTAAGGTTTAANCACGTCCAGCCTGACTGTCCACTGGTTTAGTTTAAAACCATCACCCCTTGTCATATTGCAACAGGCTCAGCATGTGTAGCAAAAGAAATTTTGAATTTCGTACAGCTCAAAGGAGGCAAAATCTCTTAAAAACAAGAGTTAAAAAAATATTGCAGGAAGTATAGTAAGGTTTAAGTGTATCAGTATATAAAATAAGGTACAATATTATGATGAAATGGTCACAATGACTACAATATTTATTAAGCATAGAATCATAGAATAGTTAGGGTTGGAAAGGACCTTAAGATTGTCTAGTTCCAATTGCCCTGCCATGGACAGGGACACCTCCAACTAAACCATGTCACCCAAGGCTCTGTCCAACCTGGCCTTGACAGTGGTTTACAGATGGACAGTGGCTTAGCAAATTCATTTGCCAGCTCCTTTAGGACCCATGGATGGATTTCATCAGGTCCCATGGACTTGTGCATCTTCAGGTTCTTAAGATGGTTTCAAACCAGATCCTCTCCTACCCTCCTAGGGTCTTCATTCTCACAGTCTCTGCATCTGCCTTCCAGGAGTTGGGTGGTGTGGTCAGAACATTTGCTAGTGAAGGCTGAGGCAATGAAGTCATTAAGAATCTCAGCCTTCTCCAAATCCAAAGCAACCTCTTACGTAATGCATAATACTGTGGGTTTCTATTTTATCTGCTAGTTACCATGAGAAGGAAGTTTATGTAAAGGAAATTGTTAGGAAAACTAGTAGGAAAATTTTCCATTTGATGTTTAACAAGCTGGCTTACTTGAGCTGCACTTTATTACATATTTCTTCATGGCATGGTTCATACTGTTGCCAAAGTATTATCAAAACAAATATTTATTTAAAAAACATTCTAATCTTTAAATGTCCTACTTGATCGCATCATCTCAGTCAATTTCTTCAGCCTTTACTCTCCCTTCTGTTTGAAATCTCAGAAAGTTATTGGAGTTTATATGTGCCATGTGGGGCTTCACCAAAGCTATTTAAAGACTACTGAATTTGAAAGGCCACATTGACTCATATCACAATTGAGAAGTGCGGTTAATGGCAAGAAATTTTTTTTCTTTAGTTCAGAGAAAAATAATAATTGAAAATACTGCAGAAAATGAGCATGTACATATATGAAATGCAGTTGAAAAGCAGTAGAGTATAATTGCAAGGTCTTCCTCACCCTTGGCTCGCTGCTTAAACTGTGTGGAGCTGTGTCATTTTGTGTATCATTTCTCTTTAACTATATTTGAAGTTAAACAGCATGTATGGTGTCTTTTTCTGTCAAGAAGAGTGACAGCTTCTATAATTCCCTTGTTTCACAGAATATAAATATTCCAATGACTGTTTTGATGGCTGCAGTCATTGAGTTTTAACATGTATATTTCTTGATTGCCTTGTTCTGATAATTTATGGTCAGCTGCCAAGAACAACTAAGCCTTGCAGTTAAAGTTGATTCTTCGAGTTAGACTAAAGAAATAAATAAGGTTTCTAAATGTAAAACACGTGTAAAATAGCACAGATTTCTTGTATTTGGGTGATAGAAGCAGACTGGGCAATTGATAATCCCCAAGAGGTGACATTCTGGAGGCCCCTGTCTGCTATTAATTTGCATAAAATTTCAAAATGAAGGCTGCAGACATTTATGAAGTTGTTGCTGAGGAATCTCTAGCGCAAGGATATATGTCATAGCTTGGCTGGTTAGGTCAAGCTAGAAGATTGTATGCTGGGTCCCGTGTTCTTCTTGAAAATGTGTAGGTTCCTTGTGGGTGGAATATAAAATCCCCTGGATGGCAAAAAATCTGCATTTTCTGCTAATACAAATATATTGAACAGCTGACCAGTTAGAAATACCAAGTGGATTTAGAATTCTTGCCTTTGGGAAAGTTTTATTATACCTCCATTCCTGATTTAGCTCTCCTTAGCAGAAGCAAAAATGGGTATTATTAGTTGAAGTGCTGTAACAGCTACAGGATTCCAAGGTCAAACTGGTAGCTAGTGTCTCAAATGGATGCGAAATGCATGGTAATCATAATAAAAAGAATAAATAGACTGTAGTTTTCTTGAAGTGAGGCTCTTTGTAATTCAGTTAGTATATAAAGATGTCTTGTGTCAGTGCAAATTTAGTGAAATGGTTAATAGGGCTATAGCCCTTTTATTCCCAGTGCTGTGCATATCTTAACCTTTCTGGCATTCAGCAAATTTAATATCACAAACATTTGACTATGAAACCACAGTCATCTTATATGCAAAAGCTGATGGTGAAATTGTACATTGGTTTGTCCTATTTTAGAATAGGAATGAATGCTTGTTTTCTAGATAAATACGTAACATCATTATCACACTTGCCAAGGATGGCGTTAGCATGTGATATCATTTTTATCATGTGTAGGCGAGAGGGCTGGGGTATCTTCAGCTTACGGCCCTGTCAGATAGAGGAGTCAATACGTTCCTCTCCAAATCGCTTTACTAGCCAGTTGGTTAAAACCTTGTGTTCTGCTTTGTCCAGGCTTTACCACCCTTGGAAGTGAGTGGCCCAAAAGCTTGATAGGAAGGACAAATAGGGTCTTTTTTCTCATGTATGGGTCAAACTGCAGACTCTCTGGAAATCGGCACTTGTATGTCACAAAGGGTAAGATGCCTTAGAATTTCATCATGAAACTTGCCCATGGATTTGCACTGCTGGCTTAGGCTTTGTATAAGCTGTTGCTTGCAAGCACATTCATTTGAGGATTCATACCGAATTTCCTTGGGATTTTCAAGTTTTTTTCACAACCATTCTTTGGACCAGATAGAATAGATTTTGTTTGTTAAAAAAAGGAAAACAAACTCAAACCCCGTATTGGGGCAGTTCTGTTTTCTGCAGTATACCTATATTTAGCTCTTGCAAAGTCAGCCAGATGAAGTTATGTTTCCTAGAAAAGCAAAGGGAACATTTTTCAACCCTGACTTTCTAATGAACCAAAGACTTGTTCCCTTACCTGGCCAAAGTGCTTTTAACTATGCTTTTAAATTTATGCTTTTAAATAATAGGACATCTTTATACACTGACTGAATTATAGACATCTCAGTGCAAATGAAACTATAGTCTACTTTTTTCTTCTTTTCACTGTTACCATTAGCAAGTATCTGCCAATAAGAATTACAGCATTAACTAATCAGAAGTCACTAACAAGTATTAAGTTATTAGCTCTCCGTCCATGTTTTTTTCTGGATACAGCAGTCTGACAGTGAAGTTCTGAGCACATGATCAATGTCTTACTGATTTCATAGGGCTGATAAAAAAACACAGACTCATAGAATCCTTACAGAATCATGCAGTCCTGGGGTGACAATTGGACTTGATAATCTTAAAGGTTGTTTCCAACCTAACTGGTTCCATGACTCTGTGCATTTAAAGATGAGCTACTCTCATCAGTCTAATGTTTAAACTGCTGCAGGTAATTCTAGCTGTTGGTGCTATTTTTATACTAATTTGCAAATGATCCATACAATCATAGAATAGTTAGGGTTGGAAAGGACCTAAAAGTCATCTAGTTCCAACAACCCCCTGCCATAAACAGGGACACCTCACACTAAACCATGCCACCCAAGGCTTCGTCCAACCTGGCCTTGAACACTGCCAGGGATGGAGCACTCACAGCTTCCCTGCACAATCCATTCCAGTGCCTCAACACCCTAGCAGGAAAGAATTTCTTCCTTAGATCCAATCTAAGCCTCGCCTGTTTAAGCTTGAACCCGTTACCCCTTGTCTGTCATTACAGTCCCTAATGAAGAATCCCTCCCCAACATCACTATAGGCCCCCTTCTACTATCTACTAGAAGGCTGCTATTAGATCTCCACACAGCCTTCTCTTCTCCCGGCTGAACAGCCCCAACTTTCTCAGCCTGTCTTCATATGGGAGGTGCTCCAGTCCCCTGATCATCCTGTGGACTTGTTCCAACAGCTCCATGTCCTTTTGATGTTGAGGACACCAGAACTGCACACAATACTCCAGGTGAGGTCTCATGAGAACAGAGCAGAGGGGCAGGATCACCTCCTTTGACCTTCTGGTCACGCTCCTTTGGATGCAGCCCAGGATACGGTTGCTTTCTGGGCTGCAAGCGCACACTGCAGCCGGCTCATGTTCATGTTCTCATCGACCACCACCTCCAAGTCCTTCTCCGCAGGGCTGCTCTCAATCTCCTCTTTGCCCAACCTGTAGCTGTGCCTGGGATTGCTCCCACCCAGGTGTAGGACCTTGCACTTATCATGGTTAAACTTCATGAGGTTGGCATCAGCCCACCTCACAAGCGTGTCCAGGTCCCTCTGGATGCCATTCCTTCCCTCCAGCGGATCCACCCAACCACACAGCTTGGTGTCATCGGCAAATTTTGTCCATGTCAGCGACAAAGATGTTGACCAAGACCGGTCCCAACACCGATCCCTGAGGGACACCACTTGTCACTGGCCTCCAGCCGGACACTGAGCCATTGACCACAACTCTTTGCGTGCAGCCATCCAGCCAGTTCTTTATCCACCGAGTGCCCACCTATCAAATTGATGTCTCTCCAATGTTCAGACAAGGATGTCGTGTGGGACAGTGTTGAGCGCTTTGCACAACTCCAGGTAAATGACATCAACTGCTCTACCCCTGTCCATCAGTTCCGTAGCCCCATCATAGAAGGCCACCCAATTGGTCAGGCAGGATTTCCCCCTAGTGAAGCCATGCTGGCTGCCACCAAGCACCTCGTTGTTTTTCATGTGCCATAGCATGCCTTCCAGGAGAATCTGCCCCAAGATTTTTCGAGGCACAGAGGTGAGACTGACTGGTCTGTAGGTGGGTCATCCATTTTCCCCTTCTTGGAAATGGGGGTTATATTTCCCTTTTTCCAGTCATCGGGAACTTCACCTGATTGCCATGATTTTTCAAATATGATGGACAGTGACCTAGCTACTTCACTCGCCAGCTCCTTCAGCACCCGTGGATGGATTTCATCAGGTCCCATGGACTTGTGCACATTCAGGTTCTTAAGATGGTCTTGAATCAGATCCTCTCCTACAGTGGGCCCAAGGTCTTCATTCTCACATTGCCTGAATCTGTTTGCCAAGGCTTGGGTGGTGCGGTCAGAGCCTTTCTCGATGAAGACTGAAGCAAAGAAGTCATTCAGAACCTCAGCCATCTCCAAATCCTGAGTAGCCAGTTCACACAATGGCTTCCAGCGGGGACCTGAGTTGTTCCTGGTCTGTCTTTTATTCACAATGTACTTGTAGAATCCCTTTTAGTTATCCTTAACATCCCTAGCTAAGTTTAATTCTAACTGGGCCTTAGCTTTCCTCACCTGGTCCCTAGCTTCCCAGACAACATCCCTGTATTCATCCCGGGCCACCTGTCCTTGCTTCCCCCTTTTATAAGCCTCTTTTTTCCCTTGAATTTTCCTCAGCATCTCCTTATCCATCCAAGGAGGTCTCCTGGCCCTCCTGCTGCACTTCCTTCTAGCTGGGATGCAACAGTCCTGAGCTTGTAGCAGGTGATCCTTGATCATCATCTAGCAGTATTGGGCCCCTCTTCCTTCTAGGGCCATATCTCATGGAACCTTCCTAGGCAGGTTCCTGAAGAGGCCAAAGTCTGCTCTGTTGCAGTCC
>NDXB01021934.1:22959-37782 GCA_002631895.1 Agapornis roseicollis | reverse complement strand
GAAACTGACTGGTTTAAAGAGGTAAGAAGGGATAAAAAAAAAAAAAAAAAACCTCCAGGTTAAAAACTTGTATAAAACAAGAAATTAGTATATTCTTTATCTTTGTAAGGAGTAAGACAACAAATAGTGGGCATAAATTAGAGCAACAGATTTGGCACTAAGAAACCCTCTCACACTGGCTAAATACAGGTTTTCTGTGAAGGTGTGAAAGCTTCCTCAGTGGAGAATTTTAACAAGGGGATAGATATTTGTCTGGAGTGTAGTAAATGTGGTTTGATCTTTCTTTGTGACTGTGACAGGAGGGATGGGCTAAATGACATCTTAAGTTCTCTTTTAAGCCTCTTCTTTTCTATGAGTTCTGGACTCTTATTCCTAGATTATGTGTGGCTCCAATTGGTAGTGTGAGTGAAAGCCCCATGGTAACCAATAGTGCCTATACAGGATTGTTTCTTAAAAGTTGATATTCCTTCTGCATTCTGTTTGTCAGACATGTATCATGAATAGGGAGTGATTCATGAGTTAATCTAGCTCTATAGTATATAAACTATAATTTATTGATTATTGTTTGTGGGGATACAGTATGGTGAGGCACATTTCTTTCGTAGTGTACGTGCCTGGTTCCATGTAGAAATTAAGTCTATACTGGCAGACACCAATTGTAGGAAAGATTTTGTTAATGCTTCCTGTAGAAAAAGGTCTAAGTATTATCAGGACATCATAGGATCTTCAGAAAATTGTCAGACAGAAATAGCGGAAAGCTTTAAAAATACCCTAGTTTTGGAGAAACCTAATTTGGAGTTTGCATGTGTCAAAACCAATTAAGTCTGTGACACACATCAGTCGAAAAGCAGGTGTGGAGGATTTGCCACTGTCATCTTGTCCAAAGAATTTGCAAATCCTTGATTTAACTAACTTTTAAACTGCCAAAAGAAAAATGGTCCTGCAGTAGGATGTCAAATTCTTTTTTTCTTTAAGACTGCCACAAATCAGCCGCAATGTATGTTTACCATTAGGGGATATTTTCTGGTTATTTATGGGAATGATCAGTTAAGTTCCCTTATCATACTGTCATTAAAATAGTTGTTGAGCATGTTCATACTTTTCTCTTGATATCTGTATGACTGTGTGTTGCCAAATAGTTGCAGCAGATGTAATAATCTATTTTTTGCCCAGTGACATGTCTCATGTTTCATGAATGTGTTTGTGATTCAGTGACAAAGAATGAACCCAGCAAGACCCGAGGAGTTCAAAACATCCTCTGGATGAGAATCTAAATTGCTGACTTAGTGTCGTGTATTGGTAAATTGATTTGCTTCACAGGACAAAACACAGAACACAGATGAAAAACCTGATTTTCCTTTTGATGTTCAATGGATTCATTCATTTCCATGGACTTGTTCAAAATAATAATCTAAACTGTTTAATTTGTGAGATGAGAGACATAACTGGAGAGAAATGGCTCTTAACCTGATTTGCAAATAGAAGGATTGCATCTCTGTATTCTGCTGCCCTCTTAAATTTTTCCTTCCATTCTGTGTACTATGAAGTGACATACTGTTTCTCTGCTATTCTTTTCTGGTTCTTGTAGTAAGAGTGTGTGCCATGTTTTATGCAGTATCTTTCACAGGAATTTTCTTTTTCCTAATCAAAGCAATGCCACTCTGGTTTGTTTCTTCACCCAGTTTGTTTGTTGTCAGGTTGTCTGCCGTCTCATCCCTTTGTTAATTTCTTGTTCCCTTATGCTCTGTTTATTTCTGTTCTTGAGGTGTTTTGTTTGTGGGTTTTTTTTTTTTTTTTTTTCTGCCCTTTCTAATGTCTTATTCCCTGCATATGTATTTATTACAGTATCTCTTTGATTTCTTCTCCTGAATTGCCTTGGTGTCAGTGTTGTGAACTGATAGGAATGTGAAATTACAAACCTGTTTTCGTGATCAAAGCATAATGCTAGGCCTATTCCCTAGATCTAGGGAATCTAATCTAATCCAATCTAATCTAATCTAATCTAGGGAATCTAATCTAATCCAATCTAATCTAATCTAATCTAGGGAATCTAATCTAATCCAATCTAATCTAATCTAATCTAGGGAATCTAATCTAGGCCTATTCCCTAGAGTTTAGTATTGGAGAAAGAAAAGAAACAACATGGATAAACTGACTAGAATAAGAGCTAATCATTGCAGATAACTTTTGAAGGAGAATAATTTTTTGAGCATAATTTGAACAGTTAGTAATGTTTGGAAAATGAGGTAAAGGGGTTCTGTTGCAGTTGTAAGGGGAAATGAAGTGTGGAGCTTGATAGGAAAGGGACTTTTAAAATAAAGTGATATGAAATGGTTGGAAATACAAGCAGTGTTCAAATATTTTAAAAGATGAAGGTAAAAATTATGTGTAAATCTTTAGGATGAACATTTGCTGGCATTTTGAATTTCTTTAAAGACCATGGAAGTGCAAAAGCGAATTATCTGGAAGAGAGGAGTGGGGCCCACTGCTCTCTTTCTCCCAGCTGTGGTCTTTCTGTCAATCCATCAAAGTTCTTCACAGTGGAGAATGTTTAAAATTAGGTAACCTACACCACAGATTCTTGTCTTGGGCAAATAACTAACTGAGATTTTATTTTGGATTCAAGGTTTAAACTAGAACTACATAGGAGTGTAATGTTTCAATTTTCCTTTCTCCCAGCTGTCAGTTTAAAACCATATGAGCTCTAAAGGCTCTAAAGATAGATACCTCAAATATTCTTTACTTCAGTGACCTGTTAAGACCATTCCATGTCAGAAGTGATGAATAGGTTTTGTGGTTTCTGAGCAGGATCCTGATCGATCGGTTGCTAGTTAATGAGGGNTTACTTCAGTGACCTGTTAAGACCATTCCATGTCAGAAGTGATGAATAGGTTTTGTGGTTTCTGAGCAGGATCCTGATCGATCAGTTGCTAGTTAATGAGGGAGAAGAAGAGCAAGAGAAGCTGAAGTCCAGCTGACTGTGCAAGAGCACACCTGTCTTTCTGCTTTACTTCATTTTCTCTGTAATGAAGGAACCAATTGGTTTAGAGCAATCAATGATGACCTGTTAGGACCAGGCAGTGTTCTGGCATTGCCAAAGCAGTTAAAATCAGAACAGCAAGGATTATAAAGGGAGTGGGAGGGGAAAGAACTGAAGACTTTGAATTGAATAAGAGCTACATTGATATTTTAAGATTGGAAAAAAATCCCAGCTCTGTAAGGTTAAAAAGTATTAAATCATTATCATGTTCTTTTTTTGTGTGAGATGGAGAATGACAAGATTGCTCTAATTTGTACTTTAAATTGGGTAATTTCTGGTGTTGCTTCTGTGTCTGAGGATTTCTGCACAATGTAATGCAGGCATTTGGAGGAGGCAGTTTGCTTTGAAATTTCATGTTGGTACTTAATCTGTCTATTGTATTCTGTGCTATTAAGCTGATTCATTCCAATTGAGGAGGATTAAAAAAACACAAGCCTGTAGTAAATAATTGTAATGCATAGTTCTTGTCAACTGGTAGGTTTAGAAAGTTTGACATATGCTTCAAGATTTAAATAAGATGGAGTTTTTATGATTCTGGCAAATCTCTTATTTCCTTGAGTACATGTCCTTAACAGAGGATTTCTTTACAATAGGAGTTTTGGTCTTATCAAGACCAATGTGTTTGGCAAGTTGGACTTATCTTGCATGAAGTGTTAAAAGAGTTACCTGCTCCATATTTTAACTTGCAAATTTAATGAATGTGAACATTAACTATCAGTATTATTGATATTTAATTACATGCCAGATGTCCCTTCTACACCTCTTTTCTGCTTGAAAAAGGGTAATACATTGTTTTGTAGGATGAATCTACCCTGAGTCAAGATATTTCTGTAAAAAAAAAATTATAATAAAAAATCCACCAAGTGTGATTTATTTTTGTATCTGATTTTCTCAGTTTTACTTTATTGACCCACAATTCTGTGGAGGTTAACCTTCTCTTCTTTCCACCTCAAAAACATCAGAGAGCCTGAGTATATGTAAAGTTCCTTTAATCATTAATTGCATATTGTAATTTTAACCTTCATCTCATGAGCATCCTTTAGTTTATGCTTGCCCTTGAGCACATGTAGTGCATGATCCTATTCTTTCAAGCTTTTAAAGCATTTTTATTGGATATTTGAAATTGAGTGCTATGTTAAAACAACTTCTTATTTGGGAATTTGAAACTCATGAGCTAACACGTGAAGTCCATTCTAGCTGGTAACCAGATTTGTGCTGACCACTTTAGTGATTTTAGGTATAGATGCATACAGGTACATATATGTGTATATATACGCCATTTAATTTTCTTTTGGGAACCCCTGTTATTATGATAAATGTGATTATGTGTTTTGTAATGGGTGGGAGGAGTGGAAATTTTTATGATGCCACTTTCTTGGCATTATTGTTTCTCCTTCAGGAATCTCCAGCAGTTAGTTTTCATATGAAGTTGTACAAACTCTTTATGTTTGAATGTGTTGCTCATGGAGTAAACATTCTGCTTAAAAAAAAAACCACCAAAACATCAAGTGTGGGAACTTCAAAGGTGGTTGTTAGAATTGTTGCATTTCTGCCCTCTGTATAGGGAGCGTGCTATGATGGCTAGTGCTAGTGACTTCTGTCCCACATATCCCATGGTTTATGATGTATCACTGTTTTTATCTTTACTGGTACGGAAAGGCTTATGGGGTTTTCTTGCTAGCTACATGGTCATACAGTGTGAGACAGGTTTGCTGTTGTTTTGTTGTTTGTTTTGTTTTTTTTTTGTTGTTGTCGTCTTTTCTTTAAAGCCAAAGAGTATTAGAATCATAGAATAGTTAGGGTTGGAAAGGACCTTGAGATCATCTGATTCCAACCCCCCTTGCATGGGCAGAAACACCTCACACTAAACCATGTCACATAAGGCTTCATCCAACCTGGCCTTGAACACTGCCGGGGATGGAGCACTCACAACTTCCCTGGGCAACCCATCCCAGTGCCTCACCACCCTCACAGGAAAGAACTTCTTCTATCTAACTTAAACTTCCCCTGTTTAAGTTTTAACCTGTTACCCTGTTTAAGTTTAACCTGTTACCCCTTGTCCTGTCACTACAGTCACTAGTGAAGAGTCCCTCTAATCCATTAACATTAATCTATTTACAGTAAGGAAAACCAGGCTTTCTTATCTTGATCTCCTGGTGCAGAGCTGAATTGTGTTCCTGTGGCACAAAGAATATTTTTTTTTTGTATAAATATAGAAGAAAATCTGTAGCAGAATGTTTGTAGTAATCTTTCTTTTTTAAAATAAAAAGGGTATGATAGCCACATATTAATTCACTCTCAAAAAAGAATAGTTGAAAGGGGTTTTTTTACAAGGGCATGTAGGGATAGGACAAAGGGGAATGAATGGCTTTAAACTGAAAGAGGGTAGGTTTAGATTAGATACTGGGAAGACTTTCATCCCTGTTAGGCACTGTCACAGGCTGCCCGGAGAAGCTGTGGCTGCCCCATTCCTGGCAGTGTTCAAGACCAGGTTGGATGGGCCTTTGAGCAACCTGGTCTAGTGGGAGGTGTCCCTGCCCAGGGCAGGGGGGTTGGAATGAGATGATCTTTAAGGTCCCTTCCAACTCAAACTTATGTGTGATTCTGTGTGTATTTGTGAAACTATGTTTCTTGCAAAAACAAGGCTGCTTTTTCAGGCCAAAGGTTCACCAGGTTTTCAATCTCAGCCTTTTATTTGCATTAAGTTCAGTCTAAAGTCCAGACATTTTATTGAATAGTAGGTCTGGAGTGCCCCTTTGTGGAAAGGGGCATCACAGCACAAAATGTATGTAATACCTCTAAAAATGTATTTTTGATTGTGGTGATGGTTTAATATTTCAAAAGTCATGAAGTTTTAACTTTTAGTTATAATTTAAATGTGTCTCAGGCCTTTAGCATGAGTATTTATGAGAATGTGAGTCATTCCAAGGTTGAATTTTTTGGTGTAGCATAAGCATGTTCATAGAGTTCACGAATGCAAAGCAAACATAGCAATGGTATGAGTGCAGCTACAGCGCTATCCTTTTGCAGTGTAATAAAACATACTTTTGCACTTTGTTTATTCATTGTACATGTCCTTTTATCTTTTTGCATGTGCAACTTTATTGCTTTGAAACAGAAGTGGAAAGCCAAAGCTGTAGGTGTGGAACTAAAAGCAAATGCACTTTTAGAATACTGACATTCTACAACAAAAGTATTATTTATCATAAAAGTAGTCTTGAATTCCTGCAAATTAAAATTGGCAATGCACACCTGATGTTTTCAAAATTATGCTGCATTTGTGAAGTAGGGCAAAGTTTTGTATCGTAAGAAATACAAGAAGTGTAATAATGCTTCTTTGTGATTTTCATGACGGCCTGATGGGGCACAGGTAGGTCCCAGCTAGCTAAACTCAAACGTGAGATTGTTGTGCTAGGGAGATAACTGATTCTGCTGAAAGGTCTTTGGTTTTGGAGGGTTTTTTCCCATCACAGTATATGGTGAATATTTTAAAGTCTGAAGCTAAATATGCTGAGAGGTGTCATTCGCTAAGAGATCTCATTTGTATGAGATCACAATTTTTTGTGTGTGTTATTTTTGCTGTATCGTTAAATACTACCTTAAATCATAGAATCATAGAATAGTTAGGATTGGAAAGGACCGTAAGATCATCTAGTTCCAACCCCCCTGGCACAAGCAGGGACACCTCACACTAAACCATGTCACCCAAGGCTTCATCCAACCTGGCCTTGAACACTACCAGGGATGGAGCAGTCACAACCAACCTGGGCAACCCATTCCAGTATCTCACCACCATAACAGGAAAGAATTTCTTCCTTACATAAAATCTAAACCTAGAATCATAGAATAGTTAGGGTTGGAAGGGACCTTAAGATCATCTAGTTCCAACCCCCCTGGCACAAGCAGGGACACCACACACTAAACCATGGCACCCAAGGCTTCATCCAACCTGGCCTTGAACACTACCAGGGATGGAGCAGTCACAACCAACCTGGGCAACCCATTCCAGTATCTCACCACCATAACAGGAAAGAATTTCTTCCTTACATAAAATCTAAACCTAGAATCATAGAATAGTTAGGGTTGGAAGGGACCTTAAGATCATCTAGTTCCAACCCCCTTGCAAGTTCCTTTGAAAGTTGAAGTGTAGATAAGATGGAAGTGCCTGTTTATTCTCACTGGATTTTCTCTTTTTTCTCACTCTTCCTGCTATCTCTACTCCTTAGTTATACTCATGCTTTATGTCTTAAATACCTTTTCTGGAACAGAAGTAGATGTCAAGTCTCTAATGCTAGTTCATAGTCTTTTAGCAAAACCCATTTTGTTATGTTTGTTGCCCAAGTTACTTGTTGTGTACAGACATGCATCTTTAAGTAGTATCTAATTGTAATCTTTTGATATAGTGGTTAATATATGGATGTGATTGTTACATATAGAAAATAGAATCAGGCTTTGGTCAAATGATTTTAAGTATTCCAGCTATGTAACATTATTAGAGCTGAAATTTGTTCATGTCCAACCACAGTATTTTTGTTTCACTTACTTATTTGTGGAAAACCAGTGAATATAGTAGAATCCCTGAGTATAAGAGATAATTTTAAATGCATTTTGATCACATAGAAATATTTTTATATGGTATGTGTGTGTAGTACAGTTGGGCATGCACATTTTAACTTTAGTCTAGCTACCATGGATAATAACAGGAGGTAAGTTGTATAGACACAGGTTTCAGCTACTGAGATTCTGAAGGTTCTTTGTAAGACTTCTAGGTACTTTAATCCACAATATGTGGTGTAAAATCAATGGTACTGTGGCATTAAAGTTACCATGACTTTGTTTCCCTATGCTTCAGGTACTTTTGCAAGCATGCTCCTGGACTCTTTTCCCTGAAACTAGTTTAAGAGGTCATTATAAAACATTATAAAACAATCTAACTAATTCACTAACATTTTGGCACCACTTACTTTTGTCTTATCCACTCCTTTCCTGAGTTGGTATTAAGAATCTGAAAGTGAGATATCAAGAGTCAGCTCTGTGTGTTTAGGTAGGAACACTGAGCAGCCTTCTCTGGAGTAATATTAAAAAAATAAAGCAATATAAAATAATATAAAACCAATGATCAGGAAGTTTTGAGTCTGGTGTTGATATAGTTGAGCCATTGGGAATTGTAGGAAGTCAAAGAAAGTTCTACAATCATGTATGAAATAGATGGATAGGGTATACATGAAAGTTATACATCACATAAATCAATAACACAATTATGTGCTAAATATGGAGGCAGTAGGGTTCTTGAACATTTTATGGTGAGAGGTACGTAGGGTAGTTATTGATTTCAACTAAAATTTGGAGGTGATATTCTAAGTATATGAAGATTCATTCTGAATATATAAAATATATCATCTATTTGAGGATACGTGACCTAGAAGGGAAATAGCTCACTGAGTGCTCTGCCAAGGTGAAGGAAAGTGGGCATGAGTTGAGAGGAGGAGGTATAATAAAAGAGATGAAAATGAAATGTGAAAATTTGATTTTGGGCATAGGTAAGGAAGACCAAGAGGGCATGCGATATAGGAACCTTAATTTTGAAGTTCAAAGGTTGCACTCCGTGAAGGATAAAAATTAGTCACAGTCCTGTATTCCTTGTAAATTTCTAGTTAATGAAAATACAACAGTAAATAATATTTATTGCCTCTATTTCTGAACAGAGATTTATGTCATTATACTGAGAATAATAATAACATTATAAAGGAAAAGATAGTATTAGCTTGATAATAGCTTCCTGGTCATAACAAACATCAGTTACAGTTAGGAATAATGCACTGAAGTATAATGAAGAGCTGCCTCCTGAAACATGTTTTTACTATATTAGTACATAAGAATAAAATGCATAAACTACTTTTTATCAAAATAATGCAGTACTGAGTTTAAATTATCAGGTTAATAAAGTGAAATAGATGGTTTAAAAGGTAATGCTGCACAGTCAGATAAATTGAATTGATATGCTAATAAAGGCTATGTCTACAGAATCAAGATTTACATAACTGCATGGTATGATTGTGTTGAAGGATATTCTTTACCACAAAGCATTCCTGTCACTGCTGAGGCATGATTCATGTTATTTAGAGGAAAAAATCCTCTTGAAGGTACAACAAGCTGATGGCACTTGTTCCAGTGTAATGGTGTAATGATCTAACTGGATTTTGAATATGAGAGAGTTGTGTATGTTCATAGCCACTTTGGGAAGGCTAAGTACAAGGCATTAACAATCAAGAGCTATCTGATATCAGAGGGTAGGTATGGTGGAACAAGCACATCGGTGTCCCTGCCTATGGCAGGGGGGTTGGAACTAGATGATCTTAAGGTCCTTTCCAACCCTAACTATTCTATGATTCTGTAATACACCAGCTCAGCACTTCTTTTTCCAGCACAAATGCGTAACTGCAGGTTTATGATGGGCTCTAAGAGCCAATATCCTAAATCTCTGATTTCATTCTCACTATGTCACCTGCTATGCAGGATAGGGACTATTGAAAAGACTTGTTTGGTTTTTTTTTTCCCCTTGTGGGTTGTTTTTTTGTTGTTGTTCCCTCCCTCCCTTCTCCCCAGATTGGAGCCTAATACAATACCTTCATGGGTAATGGAAATATTTCAGTGATGGCATTAAACTGGTAAAAGAAGGCTTATCCTTTCTGAGTATTACCTGTCTTCTGGACTGGAAAAGAAAGAGATTTATGGAAAAGAAATAAGTTTGTTATATTAGAGGATCCTAGGTAGATTATTAAAGTTACTTAAGGAACCTTTATTTTGTCATAACTTGGTTCCAAGCCTATCAGTTTGCAACTTGCAGCAATTTCAGTACAATTTTTGTATGCAGTGAGTTCGTTACTCTTTTGAAACAGTTGATGAAACCTTCTCTGGCACTCCTTAATAAATAGCTAGCTAAAAGGATGATGCCTTAATGCATTCTCTAAGTAGGTATCCAGACAGAAATCTATTTGATTCCCAAATAAAAGATTCTTTGTTCATGGTGATGGAAGTTATTACTTCAGGTTTTTTTCCTGTGGTCATAAAACTTCTTTCACTGCAGAAGTAGGCATCTTGCATCTGTTAGAAATATTTGTGCATGGGCAAGTACTGACTTTTCATGTTCTTTCAATGCTGTGGCATCTGTTGTTAAGTATTTGAATGATATTACAAAGGAAGATCAAGGCAGATTTGTTGCTGCTGATACAAATACTCATAGAATCACAGAATCATAGAATAGTTAGGGTTGGAAAGGACCTTAAAACCATCTAGTTCCAACCCCCCTGCCATAAGCAGGGACACCTCACACTAAACTATGTCACCCAAGGCTTCTTCCAATCTAGCCTTGAACACTGCCAGGGATGGGGCACTCACAACCTCATTGGCAGGGCAACCCATTCCAGTATCTCACCACCCTAACAGGAAAGAATTTCTTCTTTATATCCAATCTAAACCTCCCCTGTTTAAGCTTGAACCCGTTACCCCTTGTCCTGTCACTACAGTCCCTAATGAAGAACCCCTCCCCAGCATCCCTATAGGCCCCCTTCAGAGAGTGGAAGGCTGCTATGAGGTCTCCATGCAGCCTTCTCTTCTCCAGGATGAACAGCCCCAACTTTCTCAGCCTGTCTTCATACAGGAGGTGCTCCAGTCCTCTGATCATCCTCGTTGGCCTCCTCTGGACTTGTTCCAACAGCTCCATGTCCTTTTTATGTTGAGGACACCACAACTGCACACAACACTCCAGGTGAGGTCTCACAAGAGCAGAGTAGAAGGGCAGGATCACCTCCTTTGACCTGCTGGTCACGCTCCTTTTGATGCAGCCCAGGATACGGTTGGCTTTCTGGGCTGCAAGCGCACACTGCAGTTGTTCATGTTCTCGTCGACCACCACCCCCAAGCCCATCTCCACAGGGCTGCTCTGAATCTCTTCTCTGCCCAATCTGTAGCTGTGCCTGGGATTACTCCAACCCAGGTGTAGGACCTTGCACTTGACATGGTTAAACTTCATGAAGTTGGCATCAGTATGGTCCCCTCTATCAGTGCTCATTACTTTCATAGAATTCTCTCTGTAAATGTGTTCACAACGGTAATGCCTTTCACTGCAAAGCAGTCTGCGTGTATTGTGTTGTTGGTGTTCTGTTATGTTAAGCTGTGGTGACCTGAAGGTGTTGTATAAATGAGAAATTGTTTCATTTACCACAGCGAGATATACTGCTTTCATTGATACAGGTGATAATGGGTGACAACCTGGTTTGGTTTTCCTGTAAAAATCCAATAACTGGTGAAACATTGTTTGAACATAAATGCATCCTAACTTCTTAGTTTCTGAGTGTAAGCGTGTTATGTAATATCTTGAGATAAAGCAAAAGATAATTCCTTCAGTCAGCTCTCTTCCTTAGGTAGTTCTGGCACTAGCTTGTCTTATATAGCTTGAGCTGCAGATAATATTGGCAGAAACAGTGGAAGCCTTGTGATAAATGGTTGAAGGAGTTAGGCTAATATAGAAATGCATGCAAAAGTTTGATTTATTGCACCTTGTTTTTATTTCAGGTATTGATAAAGATTTCAGTTGTCTTTCATTTGAGCCAGAATCATTAGCAAGCTATGCCAGTGCAGTAAAGGTCCGAGCCAAAGAGCACACAGAACCAAGCTGATTTCCAGAAATGTAATAATTTTGATCATTTTATGAAAAGTATTGCAACTCCAGCTGTTAGACTTGGTATGTTTCAACAGAATGAAACTTCATGGGTAATTTTCAGGTGCTTGTTTGTTATGATGGATAAGTATCCCCTGGAAGGAGCCTATCTGCAACTCAGTGTTGAGTGAATTTTGGATACTTAAAATAAAAGAAGTAAGCTTTGGAAGAAAAGTCTTACTTTCTTTTTCTGTTTACCATTTACTCTGTTCTTTTTCCATTGCTGCCAAATTTATTTTAGGGTTCATGACATTAAATTTAAAACAATTTCTTATTTTTAGATGTTTTACCATGTGAAGGGAATTAAATGACTGGTTATTAAATAAAATTGTTCTGTGGTTAAAGAACCAGTTGAAGAGACCTGAATTCAATAGCTCAGTAAATATATTTCTGTCTTCTGCAGGTCTACTCACCTGCTCACATGTTTTAGTGGCATAGTTCATAGACATGTCAAACATAAATTATGTTCATATTGTAAGAGATCAGGAACTACATTTAACAAAATGATAAAATTTTCGTGGGGCTGTGGCACCCAATATACTGCCTCAGCCTGATGGTAGTGTTTCAGAGAGCTAATATCCATTGTAATCAGTTGAATTGGTGCAGTGTTGCAAAGCGCTGTTTGGAATTAATCAAACAGTTCTCCTGATTGCTTATTAAATCAATCAGCAAGAGAATTGTGGCAAATTGTGTATGATAAATGTGGTTCTATTCTACAGCTAAAACAAATCACAAAGAAAGAAAGTAGACAAAGAGAAACAGCAGGAACAAAAAATATGCTAGAGTAGTTGTCTCTCTTAAATACTCTGTCTTTAAAATAATCAAAATTTAGCTCTTCTTACAGGAACTTGAGTTTCTGGAATCTTTATTATCTGTATACAAATATTGGAAGTCTTGTCTACCATCTCACTGCTGCTGAGCTATGTAGGGGTGTTTGTGCAGATGAAATGTAGACCTACTTGTGATCCAAATTTATGATCTGTTTTCACCGTGTTATCTATTATTTCCTGTAAAACAAAATTAAAAATAAGTAGGCCTATGAAGCCTACAAGATTGAATCTGTTGCACTGTCCATTACTGATGAAAAATTCCATAAATATTTCTTTTCTCCTTTATTCTATAGCTCAGTTCAAACCTGCAGTACTTAGCAGTTAGGTCTTGAATATGCTGGAAAGTAACAACTAACGTAGCAACTGTGTATATGTGTGTAGTATGTGATATTGCCAGTTGATACGAGGTCAGGTTTTTTGCATAAGATGTAGAACTTAGTGAATTTAGAAATTGGTCTTTCTCTGATCAGTCTCACATCAGGCATTTGTTCACCAATATGAAAATCATAATTTCACTGAGACTTCTCATCCATTTTGTAGTGTCTCATTGGCATGAGATTCTGAGTCTTCACTGCATAAGATCTAAAATGCATCTAAGAGGGATCATGAATAAGAGTTTGGTTAAGCTGTGTGCTTTCAGGAGCAGAACAGGTGTTACACACTTTAATTAAGTTAGAAAAAAGCCACCAAAGCCATGAGAACTGACATTCCACTAGTTTAAGTAGGGCATTACTTTTGGTCTTTATTTTTTAGGGGGTTTTCTCCTACAAACATTGCTCCGTTGAATACTGCACGGATCTTAATAACTGTATGATCATATCTTTAGTTAAGCCATCAATTAACAAGGCCATCCTTGACTCAGATATAAACCACTTGAATATTAGCAGTAAATGTTTTATCATAAATGTTTTAAATGTCTCCAGCATTCTCAGCTTAGCCCACATTTCAGCATTTCAAAATTGTTCATACAGCAAATTAAAATTGAGCCATCAATACTCTGCATCGATTTTCTAACCACCTCCAACTATAGGGAGCTGTTTTCTTGGGTACAAATTTGCAAATCATAAAAATGTTGATGAAAAAGATGTGTCTGGTCATTTTTATATAACTAGTACATAGCTAATTCCACTTGGGTATCTGTTAGCACTTTTCTGATACAATTTTAACATAAAAAATGGTAGGGTTCCTTGCATATATCCTTGGATATATTTCTGAGTGAGTAAAACGTTATACTGGGAGAGGAGGGGGTGTTTGGTGGTTTTGTTGTTGTTCTTGTTTGTTTATTTATTCATTTTAACCTTAGCATTCTTCATGTGCATATATGACTCCGTTTTATGAGCCCTGGAGGTCTTCCCTTTTCTCTTCTGCTTATATGCTCAAATACCTAGAGTTGCTGCACTTCTGATTACTAACGATTCATCCGAACAAACCTTATATAAAAGGGTTCTTTCAGTAATAGCCCTATTTTTATAACACTGTCATCCTCTTTTAAAAGTTCACCCTTCTTTAACACTGTGTCAGAAACTGAGACAGCAAAGCTAAATACAATTTTCTGTATATATCTTCACTACAGTTTTATATATAAAAAAAAAAATCCTTGTTTTTTTAAATTGAAGGTTAAAACACCAGTTATTTCTTTGCTGAGGTATCTTGATGAATGAAGGTTGGTATCTTGAGCACACACACTTGCTTCTAGATCCCAGGACAGCATTGTTCTAATACTTCTCTAGTGTTTCTTTGTCATATTAGATATGGTTCGATTCCGGCCTAGTTTTACACAGCTCTTACTGAGGTGTCCTTGGACCAAGAAGTAATTATTCCATGTTAAATTCACAGGCTGGTGGAATATAAGAAATTGGGGGAAATGGAAAGTGTTCTTGGATTGCACTGAACAGAACTTTTCTCTATTTTCTTTTATTCAATATGTTTAAAAATGTAGAGGCTACAATGTATCTATATAATGAATCCTGAGCTGAATTTACTCAACACAATGAAATCACATCAGAGTTTGTTGTAATTCAAAGATAAACAAGTCCCATTGAAGATTATGTGCATTTTGAAAAGAATGTGGCTCTGTGTCACACCAGCCTGGAAAGTATGAGAGCAAACTCATGTCTGCTTTCTACATCTTAGTAAGTGCACTTTGTGCTAGAACCAGCCTTCCTGAAGAACAGTGCTTTCTTCTCTATTTTAAAGAACTATTTTTTCTTTTTTTTTTTTTTTTTTTTAATTTTT
>NDXB01021934.1:9369-21237 GCA_002631895.1 Agapornis roseicollis | reverse complement strand
TTTTTTTTTTTTTAATAAAATTAGGCAGAGGGTACATATTTTAATTATTTTTTTTTTTTTTTTTTTTTTTTTTTTTTTTTTTTTTTTTTTTGTCCTGTTCCCACACATCTGTTGATTCAGCTGTGTGAGTCTGAAGGATTATATGTTTTACAGACTTGTCAATAAATGGAGTTTAGATGGTGGTGAATAGCAGTGTTCCTTTTCCATCAGAACTGAAACAATGTCTTCTAATGCCCTTGTGTGTGGGGCTGTATCTCACGCATCTCTGTGGCAGTGATCAGAATGTGAATGTTAGCAGTTGCCACGCAGTTAGAGGAGATACAAGTATGTATGACTAGCACTGGTGGATCGTACCAAATGTTCCACAAAGGAATATTAAATGCCAAGTTCTTTAGAGCTGGGCTTGCACATACTGAATTTAGTTATTTTAGTTCACTGTTGCTCTTCTGGGTTGCTTTAATAGTAACTTGGAGTGGATATCAGTGCAAAATATCAGTTAATTTCCTGTATGTCTCCTTAGTCTTCTTTCTTAATATCCACCAGGGATTTGAATCTGTGCATAATATATTCCGGAGTTTGTATCTTTGTGGTGTTATTATAATGAAGGATTAAAATGGATCCCAGAGTATGCATATTTTAATGCTTGAGTCATATGTCCTACATACTGTTCTGAGGCAGGCAGCCGAACTTTGGTGTTGATAGTCCTCCAGGTCAGGGCATCCACAGCTGAATTAGTGGTATGCTCAGCAGCAGCTGTTATCCAAATTAAGTATGTCACCTGTACAAATGCAGAGAGAAGTCAAACCTAATGTTGTGGTTTGGAAATCAGTTTGTTGACAGAACACAGTGCTCAAGTCATAGTTTCATGCAAAGTGAAGAATTGCTCTGGGGAAAAATAGGGGATGGATAAGGGCTGTTGCCATATGGGTGCCTAATTAATCAACCCATGTAGTTCATTCAGATTTTAGTACTTTAAAATGCATAAATATATAAATAGAAAGCAAATGTTAAGACAGCTAAACTTCTAAAGTTGGACTCTGAAAGATACATGGTTACTGAAACTGTTTACTCCTGCCATTTTAAGATCCATTGATCTCATAATAATGTCTTCTAGTGATTTCATGATAAGAGCCTTTGGGAGGGGGTAGGGTGTTCAGTCTACAACTATTTCAATGTATAGGACATGAACTGTGATTTCTGGGTAAAAAAGGGCTGGTAGATACTTTTTTCTGATGCATGCAGTCACCTCACATCTTGTCTGCCATGCATAACTTGGCAATAGAGAATGTTGTGTCATGGTCTAGCCTTGCTCCATGTGGCTAGGGACCTTTCCTTAGGTTTAAAGTCCTACTAAAAAAAGAAGTTGAATTTCAACCTCTTCCTGATCAAATGCCTTAAAGAACAGATATATAAAGAGGGATTATCAGCACCAGTATTTACAGCAGTTCTGCCAAAAAGGGTCCCAGCTTTGGGCTCCAAGTTGACAGAAGGATAACTGAAATGTTGCAGTGTTATCCACATAGTTTTCAGCACAAATACAAAACAGCACCTTACAAGGTATTGTGAAGAAATGAAAGCATATCACAGCCAAACCCAGTACAGTATGTTCTAAAAACTGGAGTGATCACACAGAACATTTCGTGCATTTTAAGCATTTATCAATGTTGCGTGTGCTGGGTGACTGTTCATATTAATTTTGCTGCCTGTACTCTTATGTTCCACCTAACAATTCACTCAAAAGAAAAAAAAGATATGGTGCACATAGTCTTGATTGCCTGAAGTATACTTTTATTTTTAATCATGACTCAGTTTCATTTCTGCCTGAAAACTGCTTAGGAAAGTCTGCACATTTTCAAGCATGTCATGAGCTGTAACAGGCATTTTAAATTTCTGAAATCTTTATGCTTTGAGTCGAGACTTTGTTGTTCATATTGAAGTTCCCCACATTGCAGTTTTTCCTCACAATCTTATTTCTGAGCCAACTCTTCTTTTTTCAGCCTGTTGTTTAGTGTTCTTCTTAAGATGTACTATTACAGTATTTACAATGCCTTCATTTGACTTTTCTGAAACAGGTTATGTACATTCAGTATTGCTCTTCATTGGTGATACTTGAAGTTCAGATATAGCTTGTTTACCTGGTGGTACTAGGCATTTCCAATAAATTCTGCCTTATCTCTACAGTCTCAGGCTATGGAGGCTTTAGTACCTTGCATTAAATGGAATAATAAGCTACAATTTTTGTGCAAAATCTGAGCATGAGATTTTAGAAGTTAGGGTGTTTAAATAATTTTGAAGATTATATTATTTTTAATTTCCACCAAGTGGAAGAATGAAAGATTCAGGCAGGAAATCATGCTGATCATTCATCTTGAGAGAGATAAGGAAAGAAAATATATGCATTATACCGGGGAGAAAGGATGAGGTTTGTCATATCATTATCTTCTACCTTGCAATAATATTACATGGAAATAATATACCTCAGAAGATTAATGTATACATTGTTATTTTAATGGGTGGGATTTTATTTTATATTGCTACAAAATTTCAGCTTTCCAGCAATGTGAAACATTGTCACCTATTGTTCAAAATACCTGGTAGGTTGCTTAGCATACAAGAATAAGCTTTGTGCCTTTCTACTTGTTGGCAGAGAACTTTGATAACCTGTGAGTGATATGTTATTTAACCTAAGTGTGTAGTATGATAAAAACACTTTTTCCCATGGCAAACTATTCTAGTTTTGTCTTTCACCTTCTCAGTATATTTCAAATAAACCCAAACTATAAAAGCCAAAACCAATCAAGAGCTTTGCACCAGTGTTACAATTTCATAACACACACACACAAACCCCTAAATAAATTAGCTTTTAAAAGTAATTATGAAGCAGTTTCTTGTGTTTGTATTAATATTGCTATTTTCTTTATTCTCAAAACTCTGTAAAGCAAGGAAGTGCAACTGAAGTATGTCAGAGTATCTCCATTAGTAATGCTCTGTTGGTTAGCCTGGAGCGGGTTTTGTCCAAGCAGCACAAATCGGTCAATACCTTTCTTGCTGTGGAAGAAGAGGGAGTCTCACTGGCAAGCCAGCCTCTGCATGCACTTAAAAATGTTTCAGTATTGTTCCTGTGTTTAGTTGAATTCTGTGCTTATGATACTGAATAGAATGAGCACATTTGCTCTTGTTGAATCCTGGTTGTTGCCTGTGTATTTAGGGTTCCTACTATACTTGTGAATTGCCAAAAAGAAGGTACTCTGAAAAGACTAAATGAAATACATCTGTGCCTGTAACTTTAAGGAGGAGGCATACATCAGCTGAAGATGTCTGTCAGATCTCCTAAAACTGAAAGGTTCTTTCAAATTTCAGGGTAACTATCTCTTGAGCAACAAACTGTTAGTCCCCTGAATGATTTGATTATAAACTTGTCAATGAGTTTTCAGTGCCAGTTTTGCTAGGTCAGCTTTGAGAGCAAAAACCTTGGGGTCTTGCTCCTGTGTGTCCACTGTGCTTCTGCTATGGCTGTAGGTGGCTGTGTGCCTCTTGAAAAGCAGTGCAAAATAACCTCAGCATGCTATGAAGAGCTGGGGCGGATAGAGTTTTGCCTTCATAATGTGAATCCCAAAACGTGGCATTTCACATACAACCTTTTGCAGCAGCTCACATGAGCAGGTCTGGGAAAAAAAATGCTGTTTCTTTGACCCTCAGCAAAGATTCTTGTGATGCTCTTTGCAGGCACTTGTCACAGTTAAACAATGAGGGGAAAGTTCTGGTTTACCCCTAAAATATAGCTGCACCTTCTTTATGAAAAAATAATATTTTCTCCAGTTTTGCCATCTTTAATTTTTCTACATAGAAATTTTTCTACATTCCTACTTGCAGGAAATTTGCTACTGTGATAGTTAATCTGTGAGGAAATATTCAATATGGAATAGCTTATCATTCTTCTTTGTTTCAAGTCATGATAATTAAAATATTTTAACTGGAATTTTGAGCATAAGTATTATGAAACAGCTTTATAATTTTATTCAAAATATGTAATTCTTTTTAAATGAAGCTATTACGTAAGCTGAAAGGAGCAGAGGTCAAAAACATTGTCATTTAGTGATGGTAGCTTAGTTGTCTCTTGCACTCATTTGCATGTAATAGACTGATTGTTTTCTATGCATGTTAAAGAAAAATGAATGTCAATAATAACAGCCATTGAGGCTTGCTTATAAGAGCTCTTTCATAAGGCACTAAAGTGAAGTGTTGAACATTAGTAAAGAGCTATGAGGTTTTTTATTGCCTTAATAAAATCTCAGGTAAAAGCTGTGCATCTTGTCAACATGGTATGATGAAGAACACAAGCCAAAATGATGCTGTTGGAGAATGCCCATTATGTTGGAACTATAATTATATCACATAACTGAAAGGTTGTTTTATACAGCAGACTGAGGATATTGATTAAGATTCATACATCCTAATACTTCTTAATTGAAATGAATTAATTTAATACAAAACCTTCTGCATTGTGGGTAGCCCATTTTATGGGGTAGTGATATTTGGTTTAGGTAGTTTTCTGTGCTGCTTAT
The DNA here is from genome assembly GCA_002631895.1 of Agapornis roseicollis. Classification (NCBI taxonomy): domain Eukaryota; kingdom Metazoa; phylum Chordata; class Aves; order Psittaciformes; family Psittacidae; genus Agapornis; species Agapornis roseicollis. Next base: position 16,672 of record NDXB01021934.1, on the reverse strand, counting down.
TCAACGTTTATTGAGATGGTGTACAATATTTCATTAAGGATTCATTAAAATTTATAGTAAGAACTGTTGGATCTCCTCAGAAATTGGGTGAAACAGACTATATCAGTTTAATGGCTGTTGATAGAAGGTGGAGCCTATATTTCTGATAGGTGTAACAACTCTTTAATTATTATTATTTTTTTTCTTTAAATTGTACTGGAGCCAGCTTCTTTAATAGATAGAAGCTTGCTGTGAAACTTATATGCTTTAAACTCTTTTTTTTTAATTTATTTTAAGAGTTATNCTGGAGCCAGCTTCTTTAATAGATAGAAGCTTGCTGTGAAACTTATATGCTTTAAACTCTTTTTTTTATTTTATTTTAAGAGTTACTCGGTTCTTAGTCCAATTGAGTCATTTGTATTTTAGTGCATAGAAGATTGTCATGCCTAACTTGTGCTACTTACATCTTTTTTTTTTCTTTTCTCTGTAGGTATATTCGAATTGTTGGGACCCACAACACAGTGAACAAAGTTTTCCACATTGTGGCATTTGAATGCATGTTCACAAACAAAACCTTTACTCTTGAGAAAGGTCTGATAGGTAAGAGATAAAAGTGTTCTCCTTTTACATGAACTCTTGCAAATGCTTGCCTTTTAAGACTGATCAACTTTACTCTTATTCTCCTGCTGTTCCCACACAGAAATCTCTAACTTGAGTTAAATGATGCTGTAAGCATAGAATTGGTTGGCTAGTTCTTGTGACTTCATTGAAATTCCAGTTCTGTGGATTAATTAGTGATGCTGCAGGAATGCTAAGGTTCAAATTAAAACAACAACTGCTGACAAAGTCACTGGTAATTGAGATACTGTGCTGCTAATCCAGTTTTTCTTTGCATGTCATTGCTCTTGCCTGCCACTAGGTTAGCCTGAGTTCTGTAATGAGGATGGAGAACCAGAGCTACTTATTACAGTGAAGATGGATTTGGGTATTTAGAGACTCCTATACAGCCTAGTTTCAGCTGCTGAAAGTAAACTCTCAGGTCTTGATTTTCCTCCAAAGAGTCATAGACACACTTAACCATGGCAGAACGTTACATTGGCTACCCATGTTCTCAGAGCGCCACGTTGATGGAGCTTTGTTACCTCTGGAGGTCTGAACAGTTTATATAATACTGTTCAAGTACCACTACATAGTGCTGCATTACTAAGGTAGAAATCCCCAACAGACCAACAATCCTGAATGATAAACTATGTCAAAGTAAGGTTTAATATCTTCTTTTTAGTAGTCCAGACAGGGTGATTTCTGTATGTTCTTCCATCCAAACTCATGCAACTGAGATCCTGAAATTCATTGGGAAGAGTTTTGTGCCCCTTTCAGTAGTTGTCTAGTTGAGGATTTCCCACAGTTTCTGGCATGAAATTGAAAATTTCATTAAAATTCTAAGTTCATGCTGGTTTTAAACATACATTTAGATTTTAATTTTGCACATATAATAGCTGGAAAAGAAAACAGTTTTCAAAGAAGAATGAAAGAGAAGATACTAGTAAGACATATTTCTTTTGTTTTTTTTTTTTCCTCTGATGAAATTGTAATATTTAGCTGTGAAAAACTGGGAACCAACTTCTTCAGCCCGTGCCCCCTGTGCTATACAAAGGCATCCTATGGTTACAGCTGCTGTCATGAGGTTTGCTGTGTAATTTAATTTTATTTTTTTTTAAGGATTGAATAAGTAGCCTGACAGATCACACTTGACTGATTTTTATGTTACATAGTCCCAAAATGTCAAGCTGTCCCATAATACAAATGGAAAGATTTCCTTTTCTTTTCTGGAGTTTGCTAGTATTGCAGTTGCTATTGACAAGCAAATAGAATAAGCATTAAGGAAGAACTGTGTTTAAAGAAAGCTGTCTACTGCACAAACAAAATATTCAAGTTCATTAAAACCTTTGAACTAAATTTCATATTTATCAATGCCAGCTATGAATTTTTAAAAACTTTGTATGAAATCAGAGTTCCTGTGAGCAAGTAAGTGGTGCATAGATCTGTATGTATTTGGTTTAAGATTATCAGTCTTACTTACCAAATACTTAATTTAGGACACAAGTAATATATTTGCTTGTTTGGAGTTTTTTTGTTTGGTCATAACAGTAGGCAAAGGTAGTGAATCTGTGTATGTTCATGAGGTGTACTTGTACCATAATTGGCTTGTGTCTCAGATACTCAGTGATATTCTGTGGCTTAGTGAGCATTTTATTGAGGCAAACTGTTTGATCTGTTTCGGCATTTCATGTGTTTTGAAGATAATCTGGGGATGGACACTTTGTATGGCTTAATTAGAATTCCTGCATTTATGAATTCTTTTTTTTTTTTTGTAGTTATAAAATCTTTCAGGGAAGTAGGGTTTGGACTACATGATAGTAAGTATCCGTTGTTGTTCATGGTGATCAGTGGAATTACGATGTCATTCAATATGGGTCAATCAAGCTGTTGTATCTGTGAGTCATTTGAAGTGATCTATATTAAGCAAAGTGAGTCCTATAGGGCTCTACAGCTTTTTATATTGAAGGAATGGTAGCCAATGCAATTGATAGGAAATTAAAAGAGAATTCAGTGAGTAGTTAATTGAAAGAGGGGTGTGGACCAACTTCAAATAGTAAGTAAAGCAGTGACAGCTGGATATATATGTATGGCACTGCAGAATTTATGGTGAGAAAGGGGCAAATTGAAAGATCTGCAGGCTAGTTGAGGGTAGTCCAGTTGTGAAATGGTGCAGGGGCACAAGGGATGTTCCACCAGAATTTATGGCAATCAGTATTATCTATTCAGAAATATTCTCAGCAGCTCTGATAAAAGCAAGTGACCTTATATCCATGTAGTGCTTTGTTTTAAATAGCTGTGATTGTTACTTTAAGATAGCATGTTGTCTGGCTTCCTTGAACAAGCAGGCTGTCCCAGTACCACTTCTGTAAAAAAATCTTTATGACTGTCAATGGGGTAGTTGGCACAGATCTATGTTGTTTCTCTAATGAGGATTTGCAATATTTGTTTCTGTTTCTGCACTAACAAGATAGGGTAAAGCGAACTGAAAGCACTTAGGAAAGCTCCACAAAATATGTCAAAATGCAGTAATCACAGTGGGTTGGTTTTAAGCTTAACTGTGTGTAGAAACTTTCATCCTCAACTCTTGAAAAGCAGTATTAGGTAAAACTATTAGTTCAGTCTTTGTCCTGGATGGTATCACATGTGGTATTAGATTAGGTTAGAAGGAGCACAGCTGCTGTATCTATAACCTCCTTTATTAAGAAAATGCAATGTTGGTAAGCCTTTGAAGGTCATATGGCCCTTTCAGAAGGACTTCGTGACCCCTATTTCTGCCAAAACAACACTGAAGATAACATGCAAAGAGTTTATAATTTGAAACCTCATTCCAAAGAAATAAGGCCACAGGGATGTTTAGGGATCTTATGTGAAGATTTAAGGACAGTTATTTATTTAATTTTTGTGAAACCTTTTCAACTTGATCAGAAAGCTGTATATACAAAGAGGGTAATTTATCAGATATATTGCTACTGATACGTACTATCTATGTAATGGCTGTCACTGTAAAGTGAAGATTGGAAGGCTGGTAAACAAATAATAAAAATGAAGTACAGTTTCCTGATAACAGCAATTTTATGTTGCTGTGGTTTTGCGTATAAGGTTTTCATGACAAGTGTAGACTTGATGTATTGCATTTAAAGGTTAATATGCAAGATGATTTATATAGTTACTTTACACAATACTGCATGCAGTACTGACATGACCCATTGGTAGCTGAGAAGTAGTTTTGAAGTAAACGTAGCAGGAAGTGCTCTTTATAGCACTGTCTGGTTTTCAAGTATTGGTTTACCATTGGTTGTCTTGTAAAATGAGGTAACAGAAATTAATTCAGTCCTATGAAATTATTCCCTAACACAGGTGTTGGGGTTGAGATGTCATTTTCCTTTCAGCATAGTATTATCTTTAAATGTGAAGTATGTAGCACTGATAACTTACTAGTTTCGTGAGATTGGTATTTTCCAGGGATGTAAATATTTTTTAAATCTCAAAAGCATAGTGTTTGCTTTTAATGAACTTCCGCTTCTGAAATTTTGAATGGCCTTTAGTCATTAGTATTTAATCTAGAATCCAAAAGAAATGAAGATTTTCAGAAGCTAGAGACTTACTCATTTGGAAGCTGAAGCAGTACCCGGTGTGATGTGCTGTTTTGTAAAAGCGTTTAACCTACCCAGTGACAAGAATCTACCACAGTGGGTCAGGGGCTGCATCTGTGTAATACCACTTTTGGTTTGGGGAGGGGTTTTGCGGGTGGGAGGGGGCTTGTGATTTTGTTTGGTCTGGTTTTGGGTTTTTTTTTCACCTAAAGATAGGAACCAATTCCTGGTTTTCTGCCTCAAAGGGAAAAAAAGTTATAACCTTGCTTAGTCCTTTAATAAGTACTTGGTGCTGCGGAGCAGTCAAGCAGTATGCATGCGTGTCACTTGACCAGCCTACCATCCTATTTTGAGTCTGGTTAAGGTCATAGGGAGTATAGTTTAGAAAGCTTTTATACGCAGTTGTGTTTATCTGTAGTCTGTCTCAGTCTGTCAGACTATCTTTACAGTGCACACAAAAGGTAAAACAGTGAATAATGACTGAAGAGCAGGAGATTGATATAAAACACTGGAATGTCCTTGGTCATCTTCTGGGGAATGCTGTTTAGCACTTACAAATCATTATGAACCTTCATTTGTGTGCTGTCCAGTGCCTTGGAACTCGTTTTAAAAGGGAAACAAAGGAAATTAATAAATAATCATTCACTTTTTTTTTTTTTTACCTCTGGCAGTTATTTAAAAAACCAAAATATTAAAATATGTAAGAGAGAAACCAGTCCTATCTGTTTCCTAGTGTGTGATTCAGCTTTGTAAAAAGCTGTTCTATGTCTCTCCAAGGAAGCAGTTAGAGATGCTATTTTTTGTGTCTAGCTTAATGTTGATGCCACATAAAGCTATCATAATTTGTTTCTTCTCTTTTTTTAAAGGTTAGCCTCCTTTTGAAACCATGGAGGTTTACCCAGCAATGTAAGTCATCTCTGCTGCAAGCATAGCCTTAGGAGATTATGAAAATTTGAAGATGATCTAAATACTGCAGGGATTTTTTTCTTTTCCTCTTTCTGTGGGAAAGGACAGCCACATGGTCGGTTTAGTTATTGCTACCCATTCTTCAACTGAGATCTGTTTATATCATTCCAGTTACTTATACACACACACACACACACACACCCCTTTATCTTTTCTTCCCATTTCCAGTGCTGCAATGAGGGCTGCGTACTTCCTAGGGCTCTTCTGAAACAATTGCTATTTCTGAGAGCATTCTTCAGGCAGAATGTTTAATGGAAAAGCCCTGTAGCTAACCAATTGGTTGGCAATTAAAGGTATGGCCAATTCTTATGACTTAAATGCTTTTGTTCTAATTACTGCATCAGAAATCGCAAACTCTAGCAGATATCAACTGAAAAATCAGCCTTCTCTGAAGTTACTCGATTCCAAACTAACAGTTGGACATAGACAAATGGGTTTTCTTTTCCCGCTAAATATGGCTTGCAGAAAACTTTTCAGTGAAACAGGTGGAAATAATGTCAATGTTTGCTTGAGTTCGATATTTCTTGGGTTCATGATTAATTTCTTGACTGAAGATTCAAATAAAATAGAGCAATGTCACCAGCAAGTTTCAGCTCAAGAAAATAAGGAGTATGGGGATGAGGAGACAGGACTTTGTGACTGTACTTTTAGTTAATTGAAAAGTTGGTAAACTTAGTATTTTCTACCATGTAGCAAATAAACAAGTGCTACTTTGTGTATTGATTAAAGATTAGACTTAATAAATCTCTTGGCATGTAAAAAATAATGAAAGCAGAATGCCCAACATTCTTTAAATATTTAATATACCAAAAGCAAACCCTGGGATATGTCTGACTTAAGTCTTTTTGTTGTGGGAAGGGGTTTTTTTGTGTTTGGGTTTGTTGCCTTTTTTTTTTATCTCTGCTTGCTTTTTTCTAATTGGTTCTTTCTAGACAGGAAACTTTTATCAGCTCAGTGGATGTTCAGGTAGAGAAGGAATGTGATTTTACCATTAAAAATGGAACATTTGAAAGCTAAGCATTAAAAATATGTCAGCATGAGAAAAAAAAACACTTCTTCATACATACTAAACATAGAAAATTAAATAATAAAGAAAGTGTATTTCTTTATGGTGAGGATTTCATAAGTCCTTAAGAGAATTCAGTAAAATGAACAGTTGTTTTGCAATGATTACATTTGAGCTGGGAACCTTTGACTGTTACATAGAGTGCAGTATAAACAGTCCATAATGCTTTAAGTTGCTGCGTTCCTATAAAATAAGACTACTTAGTAGGTCTGCTTTTTCTTTGTGTGTCTATTTTAGTAATTGAATTAAGGTGCATTAATGCTGCTTTTGTGAGCTGGTGCAGGAATCCACTCCATTTTTGTCCTTCCTTTGTAACAAAGAGTTATTTGAGGATTTTCTGGAATTCCCACTTCTGACCCTGCCATGTTTATCAGTTGAAGTTAAAACAGTTTAACAGTGAAGTTAAAGGGGATGGGCAGAAAGCAAAACCTGTCCTGTGCAGACTGGGAGATGAAAGGAAGTATTTTACACTCAGATATTGAGGCCACCAAACAGTGGCTGCATTAATTTATTTTTTTTTAATGAATACTTCAGGGGAAATGAAGCTTCTATAGAAAATCGAGTATGCTAAAAATTAAGGAGAAGAAATATAAAGAAAAAAGCTTAATGAGTGATAAATAAATATGACTGAGACTACTGCACACTCCTAGTACATTTTTCTCCTGCGGGATCTCCTAAGAACAGTTGAATAATGTATCTGTCTTATCTTTAAATACCACCAATATTGTTGGCCCTTGGGCCATGCCTTGAAAATGACAATCCTTTGTAAAAATGCTATTCCTAGAATTAAATATGCTGCCAAGTTGTTCATCGCTTCATAGTGTGGTGTAAGAGTAGGAGACAAGAAAGGAAGTTTTAATAGATATTTTGATGCTGCTGTCCCATAACCTCAATCATCTTCTTTTGTTTGCTTGCAGAATGTGTATGCTTTGCTAACTCGCATCTTGTCTGTTCCATAAAAGCAAATCAAATTTATCACAGTAAAACTGCTGTATGTGGTAAAAAGAATTTCTAAGTTTGTAATCCCCTCTTTGTTTTCTTGTACAACATTGGTTATTGTAAAAGCTGGATAGCTGGTGGAATAAAAAAAAAAAAAAAA
>NDXB01021933.1:55679-104911 GCA_002631895.1 Agapornis roseicollis | reverse complement strand
AACACCCCTTCCTCTAATTTTCAATTCTGAAAGATTTATTCCCAGATCATAGTTCTCTGACTTTATGCTAGTTCCTATTATTAACACCCACATGTAAACATCTCCCTCTCTGTCCCCATTTTTCCAGGTTGCCCAAACTGTCCTCGTTTGAAGTATTAATTTATTAATTTTAATTTTAATTTATTTTAATTTATTTAATTAATTTTAATTTATTAATATTAACTATTCATCCCTATTCATTTTGTTAGACTTTTTTCATGATAGGTGAGCAAAACACATCTTTAAAAGTTACAGATAAACTTTAGCCAACCATAACTTGTGGAATTAATTTAACACAGCATGAAAGGTGAGACACATGAGGCCAGAATAAATGAAAGAGTTGATGGGTCCACATAGATTCAAACTTCAGGATATTATGATTGAGTTATCTGTGAACCCCTAGGAAAAAATGATTTCAGCAAGGCTTGTCTGAAGATTTTCTGCTAAGAAACACATTCTATGGAGACAGAAATACTGATGAATGCTAACAGTAAACTATAGTGACATGCCATGGGGCTGTGTGGTTGTGCTAGGTGTCAGCCAGCCTTCAGACATCCTCTCACTTGGCCCTTATGTGCCATTTTTGGATTATGATGTTAGAAATGAAGCTGCAGACATTCATCATTTGCAGTTACTTTTCTATTAAGCTACTTTTGTTTTTGTTAGCCCCTTAAAAAAGAAGAGGGAATTAACTACAGCTCTTGTGTCTGCCCATGCATTTGCAGCTTTTGAATACGTCATGCAGTATAAATACATTTCCAGCCTAAAGTGCTAACTGTTTTAAGACAGTCTAGCCGAAAAGAGTGTTTAAGAGCTTATGCATTGACTCCTTTTTGCAACAGATTGCAAAGATAGCTGCTGTCAGCTAACAGGTCAATTATTACAATTTAATATTAATTAGATGGGAGGAAAGTTTGGCATTACAGATGCAAACTATCCATTTCAACAGGAACATACGGAGAGAGACTGCGAGGTCTCCTATTAACTCCACTCACCAGAAAACAGAAGTTTATTTGCCAGAGTTATTTGCCACCACTGATGTCCAAAATGCCACATGTTATAGTCTACCTGCTGATTCTGTGATGGGCAAGGCAACTGTTCAAGAAAACATGCCCACTGTCTGCTGGCTTCAACATGACAGGGGTTCCCCACAAGCTCTTTTTTGCTATGTGTTTTGAAGTTGTTGTCTCCATTCTGTGTATCTATACTTTTCCCCCACAGATTTTAACAGGCGGTTTCTAGTAACAAGCAAGCACTTAAAGGAGGTTTCTCAAACATTTGTGTTTCATGAAGTTAACTTTCTGCTCCCTGGTGGTTAAAATACTTCTAAAGAAGAGAAATCAAAGGTGAACAGGTTTGCTGTTCTGGTCAACACAACAAAAGAAATCTTTGAGACTGTGCTAGTACTTCCCATTTTCAGGATCTCATGCTTGCTTTCTGTCTACTAGTGGCTGTGTTGACAATAAGGATGGTGCATGATGGTGGGGAAAGCATTTAAGGAAAAATGCCCCAACCTTCTACTTTTGCTCTTTCATTGCTGAGGACAGTACAGCTGANTGGTCAACACAACAAAAGAAATCTTTGAGACTGTGCTAGTACTTCCCATTTTCAGGATCTCATGCTTGCTTTCTGTCTACTAGTGGCTGTGTTGACAATAAGGATGGTGCATGATGGTGGGGAAAGCATTTAAGGAAAAATGCCCCAACCTTCTACTTTTGCTCTTTCATTGCTGAGGACAGTACAGCTGAATAAAGTACCTCTAAAAGTTTCCAATTTACACTCCAACTTCCCTGCCTTTATAATGAAATTGTTGTGTATGGCAGCAATGCGATGTATTTTTACTGCACAGGAAGCTAGTGTGATCCATCTTTGCTAAAGAAAGGTAAAGTTTCTTCTAAAGAAACCTGCTGTAATAGCAACAGCTTTGCACAGTTGTTTCACGCAGTTTTTACTGAATTGTTCCTTCTCCCACAGGCTATTATTTTGTTCCACCTGTGCAGAACAGAAAATGCTGCTCTACCCATTAGTGAAGAAAAGGCCATAGAGTGGGTAACACCTCCCTCTGAAAGTCTGAAGGCTGGCAACAAAGAAAATCAGTTTTGCATTGTTTCCAAAAATGCCACAAACCCAGAGGGTTGCCATTCACTTTGTAAGGAGGAGAATGAATAACTGAAATAAAAGAAGCAAGCAAGTTTTCCCCAACAGAAACTGCAGGGGAATATTCTGTGCATCAAAGATTAACTGGAATTAGACTGACTGTCCATTTGCAGTCAATCACCAACAATAGGTAGCATTCCCAGAGCATCCTTCACAAATTCGTTGCAAATCATTGAGCAGAATTATTATACAGGCAAGAGTTAATCACAGAAATAAAGAATCATAGAATCATAGAATGGTTAGGGTTGGAAAGGACCTTAAAATCATCAAGTTCCAATCTGCAGAAGGCAGCAGAAAAATGTGATTTGATGTATTTTCTGTCTTGGGAAAGCTGATTTAGTGTAAAAATCTGAATGCTGCAGGTGGTAGTCGGGGGCTGCTTCCTGTTGTCAAGAAATGAATTTGTATTACTAAAGCTCACAGTGATTTTTTATATATATATGTATATAAATATATATATAAGAACAGATGAAGAAAGAATCCTGGCATTTGATGGTAGGATAAAAGCTGCTACTCCAAATAGCTCAATGGGTTTGCCTGATTAAAAAGCAAAGTAAAAAAATACTCTCCATACTTGGCCCCATGTTTTCATCCCTCACTTTATCATATGCGTCCTGTGTGTTTCATTGAGAGGGTTTGGTTTTTTTTTGATCTACATATTAATCAGTCTTGTTTTAACTGTTTCTTAACATTATGGTGGATCTCTGCCCATCAACCAGCAGTTTGTTATCTGTGTTCATTAGAACAGGTCTGAGCAGTAGAGAATGCTCAGTATGGGATGCAACGCAGGAGTAACTAGTGATAAATGTGTGACACAAAGCAGTCTAACATTTAGCATTCATGGAAGGGAAAGGAGGACAGAAACAGAGAAATGGAGTGGACCAGAGCCATAATCTATGACACTCAATAATCTTTTGACCACTCCACCTCATATGAAAGCAAATAGCTTCTTAGATGACAGGAATATCAAAGTATTTTGTCATTTGACAGAACCCTGATATAAATAACCCCTTTCCCCAGTTGTGCAGCTAATGAAGTTAATTTCTGCTTTCCATTTGTGCCCAGCTGAGAGCAGCAGCAATGATTTCAGACCAAGAGCTGACACTGATCCTTGCCCATTCAGGCTACTTGACAGGTGTAGTCTTTAGAAGAATGACAGGCTTTGCAAACAACATGAGAAGAATTGTAGGTGTCAGTTCAATTCACAGTTTATATCTCCATGATTGATAGTACATGGTCAAACTCAACAGCTGTACTCAGAGGTAACATTCAAATCACTCTGAATAAGTCATTGAATATATGTGTTGTCACAGGAAAGATTACTGAAAACAANTTGATAGTACATGGTCAAACTCAACAGCTGTACTCAGAGGTAACATTCAGATCACTATGAATATGTCATTGAATATATGTGTTGTCACAGGAAGATTACTGAAAACAAAAAGAGTGTCTCTGCTCAGGTCAGTAGCTATTTGGATCAAATACTGTCATAAAAAGATCCTCAAAAATACCTTTCTCTACAAAAACCTTGAAAAAATTGAGCACTGTTTCTCATAAAGAGAGAAGCCATTTGAGACATCTGGTATTGTTAATCTATTTTTAAGCAAGTTCAGAGGATTAATTTTGTTTTGGGATTCAAGTGGAATTTAGACTTTCTTGTTAAATTTTGGTTGCAGTGCTTGCCTTGTTTGTGAGCCTCACATGGACGCATGTGGGAAATAGGCTCCAAGGGGCACAGGGAAGGAGTGATGTGGTGACCTTGGTTTCTGTGGTGGCTAATGCTTAGTGCCTCAGTGTGTTGGCAGAATCACAGGCTGCAGTGATCAGAGAGATCCATATGCCTATCAACAGGCAACATGGGCAGCTGGCTGTACCTGTTGGCTGCCAGGTAGATCCCTGCAGAGCAGGGCTGGGCATGGATTCAGACCCTTTCAGAAGTATAGCAGAAAATATTTTCATTATCCTGGAGAAAAACATTGTGGGGAAAATACTCTGCAAGAGAGAAAAGCACATAATAGCACTGCCTCCTAATGTGTTGCTGTCCCATTCATCCTGGGAGAGAAACTCCAGAGCCCAATCCCTTCAGCTATTTTCAGAGAAAGATCTACTTTCTGAAGTCTGGAGATAAAAGAAATGAGATGCAAGACTTCTTGTGGCTGCCTGGGCCTGAGAAATATTTGTCTGCTGTTTGTGTTACATTTTACAGTGAATACTGCCTTTCACCCTCCTATTCCCTACCAGTTTGTTGCTATTGCCTGAATAACAGTCAGCAAATCCTCATAGGAATAAGTTTCTCCCTCAGAGAAGAATGTGAAGCTAAATTCCTTTCTGTTTCTAAGGGACTTTGAAGTCCCCCCAAATGAAAGTTCCAGGAAAGCACAACATTCTGTTCTCCTTGGGGCAATGTAAAAATTGGGGTCATTTGCAGCTGAGGAAGAATCCTGCAGTTCTGAAATGGAGAAGAAATACCACCGCTGAGGAAAGGATGTATATTCAGGTCTGCAAAGTGATCATTCAGTTCTACAGCTCCCTGTTTTCTAATGTCGTAGTTTAAACCCAGCCAGGCAGCACATTCACTCACTCAACCCCCCCACCTTCTTGCCCTCCCCTCCTTCCTCCCCACTCCCGGAGGGGTGGGGGGAGGAGAACCGAAGGGACGCCACTCCCACAGGTTCAGACAACAACAATCCAGCAACTAAGGTACAACACAAACCACCACCGCTACCACCAATAACAACAACAAGGAAAACAAGGGAAGAGGGTACGACACCACCCGCCAAAAACAAGCCCGACCGGGGAGTTCCCCCCCCTTCTGGTTAACTCCCAGTTACCTCCTGGGCATGACGTGCTATGGTATGGAATACCTCTTTGGTCAGTTTGGGTCCTGTCCCTCCTTCCTCCCGGCTTCCCCTCCTCCCCGGCAGAGCATGAGGCTCACAAAGTCCTTGGTCAGGGCAAACATCGCTCAGCAACAACCAAAAACATCGGCCTTATCAGCCTTGTTCCCGGGTTAAGTTAAGACACAGCTACTAAAGAGAAGAAAAACTGACTGCAACTGCTGAACCCAGGATATCCAGTAAGTGGAACAAGTCCATGTGATGAAGTTCATTCTGGGTCAGCATCTTTCCGCGTTCTGCAGTTATGTGCCNATGACATCTCACACCTACTAAAGAGAAGAAAAACTGACTGCAACAGCTGAACCCAGGACATCCAGTAAGTGGAACAAGTCCATGTGATGAAGTTCATTCTGGGTCAGCATCTTTCCGCGTTCTGCAGTTATGTGCCATGATGTCTAGGTTTTACATTTGGCTTTGCAATAGTTGCTTGTTGAAAAGCAGAGCCACTTCTTCCCTAGGGCTGCTTGGAAACCAGCTGTGCAGCCTGTGTAAATCCTATTGCAGTTGGACAGACTTTGGGTCCTTTGCTTTTACAAGACCTTAAACCTCTTTCAAAGACATAACCCTCTGGATCCTCTGCAACTATTTACCCTCATGTTTTAGAACTTTCACTTGTGACAGAGAAATTGCCTGACAAATGACACTAGAAGCAGGTTCCACTGTATCTGTATGTAATAAATATAACTTGGAAACCCTTACATACCATTAAGTTTTCCTACAGCTTCTAGAAATGTTCAGGCTGTCTGGTGGAAGCATGTTGGCCTGTTTCTACTGGTTTCAGGTGAGGAGTGTGAGCCCTGGGCAAACAGGGGCTCAGATCAGCTTATTGCTAGTGCTAGACCTGTCTGTCCTCCATCTCTGCTGCTCTTCTAGCAGTCATAGTTAATTAAAACTTACTTTTGTGATCTCATATTCAGAAAAGGAAAAAAACCCTAAAAATCTTGCTTATGGGAGTTGTTATGAGGAGTTCTGGAAAACCTCAATTCAATTAAGTCTCTGTGGCTTAGACTCAAGTTCCCCTTGCTGGATAATTGATGCAATTTTGCTTTAAGACTCTATTGTTAACTTTATGATTCACTTTTAAAGTCTGGGCTGTAATAGAAAATTTAATGATATACACATTATAAAATGCTTTAAACAAAGAGAGAAAAGAACACATTAGCTTTCTTAAACCATATTTTTTTTAACTACAAGACCCTTATTTCTCATTTACACTAAATCCCTTTTATACTCTTCCAGCTATGGTAACAAGACATGAATTTTGTATGAATCACATTTATATAATTTTTAGTACAAACAAATACAAGTGCTCAAGTTTTCCCTTTTCCTTGGGCTTTGAGGTAGAGACATTTGTGCTGTGATTGGTCCAGTTTTCTTTTTCTAGAGACAAATAAAGATAGCCAGACCCTATTACTAATCTACTTTTAAATCTTAAAAAGCTCCTCAGCACACACAGTCATTAAAATGCGGTACAATGTGATATGCCCACCGCGTTGCTAACTGATAAAATGTCAAAGATTTACTTTGCACAAAAGCAATGAGTACCATATGTTCTCATCTTATTGACTATAGACCTGTGATGAAAAATAGCAGTATTTCTCTTCTGTTTCTTCAGCTAAACAAAAAGTCATAAGTCACAAAATCCCAGTCCCATCCAGAAGCGAATAGATACATAAAAATGAATCAGCTCTGTTAGAAATCTCAGGCAAGTTTGATCCTTGTTAGAAATGAACGGGAAAATATATTCATATCAATGTAAATATTACCTCTGTTTTAGTAGCTTTCTAGTGTTGCAACTTCAGAAGTCCTTGCCAGAATGCAGGGATGAGTCTATATGAAATAGTGAACTGAATGATTTACCATACTTGCATGAGGGAAATGGGCTGCTTAGAGAGGGTGCTTGTCACCTTACTGAAAAACAACTAAGGTGCATTGATTCTGAACCTTCCACAGGTTCACCTCATGCATTTGGGACCTAAAATGAAAAGGCCTGACCTGCTAATGCTATCTGTCACCATAGAACCTTTGGGAAAATACTCTGCTATTTCAGACTCATTAGCCAACATGTACATTTTTAATTCCTCCTAAAATACTCAACTCATTTTTCTAGAAATTGGACTATCTACTCATGGTTCATTGCCAGATATTGTACTGATACTTCTGGAGAAGACCAAGAGATGAAGAGGAGGACAGTCTATTAAAGATTAATGTGGTATATTCAGTGTAGGTGAGGAACAAAGGGTAAAGCTGAAGGCCATGGAGAGGAGGGACTCAAGTTTGTCTATATACTGACAAACCCAGGTCTCCGACTAAATGTGGAATCAGATATGAAGAGAGAGTTTCTTAAAAAATTAAGGGTAGTTCAACATTTTTATTATTAATAGAAATACTTTTAAGAATAGAATGACTGCAGTTCAGAAATTTCCCAAGCATCTCTGCATATCTTAATTTACCTCTATATTTTGCCTTAAGCAGTTCAACTGAAGACCTCATTGTCACTGGAGAAGCACATGCAGGAGACCGCGGAGAAAGGCTGGGAACTCAGGATTAGGTAGGGTAACTATGAAGGTTGATACTCAAGGGGAAGCTTCCAGGAAGTCAATCTAAGCTTACACATTTGTTTTATATAGGCTTGGAGCTAGTAATAATGACAGCTTTCTTTCTAGACCAGCTTGGAAGCACACGGCATCCAGGGAACTGGTTCCATTTGCAGTAACATGGGCACAGAGTGGTGCTTGGCCATGCGCTAACAACACATTGAGACACTTATTGGGATAGAATTAAAGACTTGGGTCATAGGAAGAAAATAATTGAAGACTGTAGTCAGTTAATTAATATTTCTGGCTCTGGACACATACTGAAAGGTATCTCTCCTAGTGCACCAGTATTACTGTTGGAGTTTGCAAGGAAGTTCAGTCCATATGCCTCTGTGTTTATAGATAGCCTGCTTCAGATCACTGGATGTAAGAACTTATTTCTTCCCCTTGGCCTGGTACAGTGTAAATGTGATCACTTTCAGCTTCCACTGAGGAAGTAATTTTGAGTGCTTTTAAATCATGGTTGGTTCATCAGCTGTTGCTGACAAACAACATTAAAGACATCAGTTATAGACCCATTGATTTGTTGTTCTCCATGTTATAATACCAGTGAACACATTTTAACATTTAGTAATGAAGCATTGTTTTACTCATGGTGCACAATAAATTTGGAGTAAAGCAGTTGAAAAATGCCCACCATATGAGTGATCCTTACTTTTGCTGTTCTTTTCCTATTCAATAAGAACTAGCTGAATGGCATCTTTCTTCAGATTACTGGAAAAAAGAACAAGGAAAGCTATTGCATTTGTCTGTATAAGCAGATTGGAGTTCTTATTAAGCTTTTCAAGTGAAAAATGCATTAAGCCTTTATCTATTAATTATTTCCATTCTTAAGTACTTAATCAACTCATGTTTTTTAACTGTACTTTTCAGCAAAATTGTGCTTACGGTCAAAAGGGACTAATTATTTTCAATAGTTTCAAAAAGATAAATCCTTACTGAAATACAAAATGCAATCATGCATTCCTGAATAAAATGCAGTTTCTTAGAGAAATATGCAATCAGGTCTTGTTTCTTGTTGATGCAGTTAACATCTGAAAAAGCGTTTCAAAAAGAGATATTTGCATACATCAGTAAATGGGTATATCACCACCCCTTCTCCCAGCATGTTAATTTCCATTGAAGAAGACTGGAAAATTTTTAATCATCTTTACAAAACATGATTAAATAAAAGACAGATAATTTGATGAGAAATATAGTGATGGGACTACAGAAGTGAGGGAGCAGAGCAACTGATATCCTTTATCTGGACTTGTGCAAAGAGTTTGATACTGTCTTGCATGACATCCTTGTCTTTAATTTGGAAAGGCATGGATTTGATGGATGCACTGCCTGATAGATAAAGAATTGGCTGGATGGCCACATGCAGACTAGAGAAGCTCCCATATGAAGACAGGCTATGGGGCTGTTCAGCCTGGAGAAGAGAAGCTGCATGGAGACATCATGGCACCCTTCCAGTACCTGAAGGGGGCCTGCAAGGATGCTGGAGATGGACGTTTCATTAGGGACTGCAGTGATAGGACAGGGGGTAATGGGTTCACACTAAAACAGGTGAGACTTAGGTTAGATATAAGGAAGAAATTCTTTACTGTAAGGGTGATGACGCACTGGAATGGGCTGCCCAAGGAGGCTGTGAATGCTCCATCCCTGGCAGTGCTCAAGACCAGGTTGAACAGCACCTTGGGTAACATAGTCTAGAGTGAGGCATCCCTGCCCATGGCAGGGGATTGAAACTATATGATCTTTAAGGTCCTTTAAAAGCCTAACCATTCTATGATTCTGTGACTTCTGGTTGGTAAGTGGCATTATGAAATAATAGTGAATTAACTTTAGCAAATATTAAAATATTTGTGCAAAGACCTTGGAATTACCCAATTTGCCCTACTTTAGCATTTTCAATTTGTAAGAAAGGGCTATGTAAACAGTTTATGATGTCTGGTCATTCAGTTTGGGAGCTGGCAAAAAGCGTATCTTGGTTAAATTCCTAAAAAAAGCCCAGACAAAGAACAGACTCATGTTGTGAATACCAGCCATGCTCTGAGGGCCTGATCCAAAGGCCAATGAAGACAATTTTCACAGAGAATAGATTAGCAGATCCACAGAATGTCTCAAATTATCAGCTCTCATCATACTTTCAAATAATCCCCCTTAATGTAAAACTTATGTCCTGAAGGACCATGCTTAGCTATGTAGTCCTGAAGTTAGATCATTAACAAAGTGTAAATGAAGCTTCTATGAGGTGTTGTTACTTTCATGTCACAGTAAACAAGATTATATGATAATTCTAGGCCCAGAATTAAGCAGAGGATGAACCTGTAAAGTGCAAGAAGCAGATATATTAGGTAAAGAGAAAACTTACCCCAACCTTGACTCATCAGATGTTTAGAATCAGCTTCTCTACTCACAGCCAACAAATCAGAGATATTTAACAACCCATCCTGGACCAACACTTGGATACCCTTTGTCTTCTATGAACAGAAAAAGAAGATAAATACTGCTGTGTGCTGGAACATATAAGCCCTTATGAAATGTATGTCTTGCAGTTCATTTGATGTTTTGTGGTAGCTGGAATATTTATAAGGTCACTTTTTTCACCCATGTTAATTCTCTATGGCTTCATATTGATGTAGGATTTCTCTCAGACAAAGCACATAACAAGGGTCTGCTCTCTGCCTGTTTTCACAAAAATCAGAAGAATCAGAGAATCATAGAATAGTTAGGGTTGGAAGGGACCTTAAGATCATCCAGTTCCAACCCCCCCGCCATTGCAGGGACACCTCACACTAAACCATGTCACCCAAGGCTTCATCCAACCTGGCCTTGAACACTGCCATGGATGGAGCACTCACAACTTCCTTGGGCAACCCATTCCAGTGCCTCACCACCCTAATTCAAGGAAAGAATTTCTTCCTTATATCCAATCTAAACCTCTCCTGTTTACGTTTGAACCCGTTACCCCTTGTCCTGACACTACAGTCCCTAATGAAGAGTCCCTCCCCAGCATCCCTGTAGGTCCCCTTCAGATACTGGAAGGCTGCTAAGAACTTTATTTTCTTCAGGATTTTTATGTCCCTGTTAATTTGGTTGAATGGGTTCAAATGTTATTTGGGGATAACAAGCAGGCATTCACATGTACAGACTGAGAAATTCATATTCTAATTTCTTAGGAAAAAATCCCCAACTGACTAAAACTGATTCCCCAAAGAACTTAAAATTTAATAGGGAAGAGTAATTTTATCATAAGTAAAATCTTTCTTAGTGCTACAGTTATGAGTCCTTGGGTTGTTTTTCAATTTTTAGGATAGTTTTGCATCAAACTTTTTCATCAGCTTCCACCACACTAATGCCTTGCAGTGTGTAACATTACCCTTTGCTGCTTGGCTTAGCTTTAACACATTAAGTAATTGCAAGCAAAGCTTTTACAGTTCTGCTCTGTGTATATACCCATGTGGGTCAGTCTGATTATTTAACTAATTTTCAACTCACCAATTTCACAGTTTCCACCAAATTCCAATAGGTAACAGGTATCCCAAAGGCACTACCCAATTCTGGATCACATAACCCAGTTATTATCTGGACATCTGCACCCCAGTGTGTGGCATCAGCTTTGGAATAGTCATTTCTTTATGACCTTATCCATAACCTATGCTTTTCATGAATCCTCTGGAATAGATCCCACTGGAGGACAAGGAAAGGTCCTCCTATCATTTCCCTCATTTTCAAAACTTTTCAGAATTCCTCACGTTCCTTGGTAATCCTCTGAGGATTGTAAATCCCAGCCTACCCATTATCCATGGGGAAACAGGCAAGCAACAGAATTTCCATGTCAGTGATTATAGTCCATCATGCTGAGCAGCTCTGAAGACATGGTTTAGAAGAAGATATATAAAAGAAGTATGATAGTGTATGAATAAAACAGGTACTTTTTAATTGAGCAGATAGTTCAGCTTCTCCCTTCTTTGTTGCAAGCCTGGGAGTGGTGGCTTTTTGTTTCAGAGTCCATGGTTTATTTCTGTTCTCATCTCATTGCTGTGTCCTACATGCTTAGATCAGATTGGCTCTTCTAAACCTGACAAACAGCCAGATCATATCAGATTAAGCTTTTCATTGATTTCACACTCCAGCAGGGAAGCATTTAGTGACCTTTATCAATCAGTCTTCCCTGGCTGAATAACAGTTTTATTTATAGGATTAGTTAGTATGTAGCCATTAAAACTACCCAGAGAAAAAGCACTTAGTTAAATGCCTTCCTTGGCTGGCACTGATTTTCTGCATTACTTAGATAGTAATGTGGAGGAAAAATACCCACCTAGGCCAAGGAGAAACCAACTTCTGTCATTGCAGAGAAACCATTTTAGTCCTATGTTGTGTTCATAACAAAGAGAGACTTTGAAGTCCCATGGGACAGGTACAGAATTCATCTCTATAGCTAGATTTGGCATGACAAAATCAAGCTGCAGATTCTAAAGGCTATTGGAGGGAAAACCAGGGTAACACGTCATTATGTACACCTAGTTTTGGCCAACCTGTGTGCTTCCAACGGTTGTGAGGAGTAGCATCTTTTTTTTCCACACCTTTAGCTTGAAACAGGGACCCTGGTAACAGAGTCAGGCCAAAAATAGCCTTAATCAGTTTGTTACCAAACCTAGACACTGGTGACAAGGAAGACAGCAACTGCTGTGGCAACAGGAAATGTTCACGTAAGCATGTCCTCAGGGTCCCCAGGAAATAGCATGAAAAATCATACCAGTGTGGCTCTGACCTGAAGCCAGCAAGGGGAAGTATGATGTTTTCTGTGATTACCTCATTCTAGCAGAGTGAGGTAGCAGTTCACCTGAGTTAATCTGCTAATATTAACTTAATTATAAGTTAATGTAAGTCAAATGTCACCATGAGTAAGATATGAAATTCATGTACTTTGGCACAGATTTCAAGTAACTAGTAATAACATCTGATCACATTCAAGAATCTAAAGTCAGTGGAGAGCTATCAGCACTTATCCTGCAGTAAACAATTAAAATGAGTTAGATGTGCCCTAAGAATGCTAATTTCCTCCATTGGCTGTGAAGTGGTCCCTATGTGAGTGGCTCAAATGGACCTGCATTACAAACACTTGCAATCAGACAAAATGAAACAGACATCAAGCATCTCACTGCAAGCATCTATAACAATCACAGATGACACTTTCTGTATTTACAAAAAACCCTAAAGATCCTTGGGTAATATCTGAGGTGAACATCAACAGAAGGAACAAAGTTACAACTGAAGAGAGTTCTTATACTTGCATTGTGCATTAAATCTCTATGACTGTCATTTGTCAGGACAATTATCTCTTTGTTGAAGTAATCTATCAGCTGAAATGCTACATATTCATATAAAATTCAGAGGCCATCATGAAGTAAAGCAAGCATTGTTAACACTATCTGTGTTAGAGAAAGAATATTCACATTATCATGTCTGGAAACAAAACAAAACTCCTAAGCCAGGATATTTATGTTTTGTTTTCCAAAACATCTTACCTCCAAACAAGTTTATGATAGCTTGAGGTAGATTCCATATGGCAGGTTTTCTTTTATAACAGTGTGGTGAACTTACTTTTGAAGGGTTTGAATGTCAAACCTTACCTTTGCTTTGTGTAAAGTTATTGTTTTGCTTTCTTTGATTCTTCTATGCATTGCTCTATATAAAATGTTTTCTGACATGGAGGATGTCTCTGGCACTTTATGTATGAAACAAATCAACCTTATGGGGTTGCTTGGCTGTCATCTTATATAAAGGGTTCTGTTCATAGGTTCTGGCAATCTGAAGCCCTGGGAGAACAGGGGACTGTGGAACTGGCGCTCTTCTGCAAGTTTCCAGATTTATGCAGAAAGAAAGAGGCAATTACTTTACCTCTAAATACTGGTGTAACTAAGATAGCAGACCTAGAATTTGCCTTTAGGAAGAACTTTGAAAAAAGAGAAGTGTGTGAACACTTTGGAAAGCACTATAAAAAGATAAATTAATGACTACAGATAACAGAAATAAAGCCTTTTGGGGTAATTCATGTAATTCAATCCATTATTTACTTGAAGAGATGATTAGGAGGTGACCTGAGCACTGTGTACCTCAGAGTGAAGAGATTTCTGATGTGACACATCTCTGGCATTCAAGAACGGCAAAAGGAAATACCAAGGCTGGAAGCCAAAGTGAGATGAAATGAGGCAAGAAATCAGGCATACAGGTTTTTATCTGTATGTGGATGGTTGGGTTTTGTAATTAACCTCTGGAAATGTTTCTTCAGGTAAGGGGAGAGCTCTCTATCATTCTGTATTTCTTTCAATCAGGATTGGGTATCTGCCTGTAATGAAACAGCAAATTGTAATGCAACTTGATGGACATATTATTTAGAGAAGTCCTTCAGTCTGTATTATACAGAAAGTCAAACTAAAATGCATTAGTAAGAATGGGGGCAAAATAAACCCACAACACCCAAATCTAATTACTTTTAACCTTGTTTTTGAGTGAGATGATAGAGCTTTGGATCCCATTCTGGACTGGCCTGGGTGAGACACTTTCTAGTGCTTGATGAGCTTGTTTCAAGCTATTTCCTATGAATATATGATCTCATCAAGTTTCAGAAGTTAAATATCCATGAAACTGGAAACATTATTTTCTCTTGGTTCAGTCAAAGGCAGTTGATAACAAACTGGACAAGTTGAGGTGTTGAAAAACAAATATGAATTTCTATCCATCTTATCCCTGATTATATCCTGTCTTCCAAAGTAAAGTCTCTCAATAAAGCTCTTTTTAAATTCACTTCATCTCTTTTGAAGCTGAGGAACCCAAACCCTTATCAGGCTTTCTGTGCATGTTTTATAATGCTGGAGGACTTTACATCACCTATTTTGACTCAGCTCAGTGAATAACCCTCTGTTTATTCACTTCTCCATTGATTCTCTCACTAACAGCAAAAGGCTATATCACAGTGTAGCAGTCCACTCTCCCTAGGTCATTAAACAGTCTCCATCGTGGCATCACTTCAAACAGGCATAAAGCAAGAAATGAAACAACTGCAACAAAGTATCAAAAAACATTCAAGAACGTTCAGTTTTACAATTCTAGTTGTCCTGGCACCCTTTTGTATTGGTTACTCTGACAATTATCAATGACTGGTGATAACCTATTAAATTTTCATAAGTTTGAATACTGAAGCTTGAACCAAACAGGATGGATATCTCTGTTTCTATCCCAGACCAGGCTGAGTCAAATGAAAATGGTTTTACACTAACATGACAAAGGGGTTTGAAGCGGACAGCAGGAGAAAAAACCTTAGAGGAAAGTCGAAATTAAGCAATTCAGGGGGGATCATCTGCTTTCTAAATAGAATTGTCATTAACCTTACTGCTGCTGGTTTGGCTTTCTTGAACTGTTCCTGGTCTTCATCTTGATGAGGAAATCAGAGCCTTGGGCAACATGGTCTAGTGTGTGGCGTCCCTGCCCATGCAGGGGGGTTGGAACTGGATGTTCTTAAGGTCCTTTCCAACCCAAACCATTCTACGATTCTATGACTCTATGGTTCTACGACAGTTTTTCTTTGAAATAAAATGGTTTTTTTTCTGTGTTTTTCAGCTCCCTATCTGGTATAATATTATTCCCTTAAAAATACCCACAGACCTTTTCCCTCACAAGCCTCCTCTCCCTAGTGTTTCTCTCATCATGGTGCTAAATTCTTTCCTCTGATCTGGGCACCTGACTTTACCTGACATTTAATTGAGATACACACCAGTATCTGAAAGCAGGCACTGGGTCTCTGAATCCAGATTTGGTTTTGTTTTATTTATAGAGAACAGTGCAGGGAAGACAAAATAACTCAAAGAAACGATTTATGGACTACACTCATTTATTTTCTGCTAAGTAATCTAACAAGTGTTTCTTTGATGCTGGTAAAACTTAAGTAAATGGAAATGTGCTCACATAGAAGAGTTCACACATATCTGTCTTTCTGTGAGGAGGGATTTTTGGGGATTTTTTTTAAACTATCTTAATTTTGTTCTTTTAAACAGTTCCATTAACTTCTATGTGCAGTGCATTTATGCAAAATGTCAACGTTTAAATTGAAAGGAGTCTGGAGTTTACATTTACTCAATTGTAAATGTAGTCTTTTAAATTGACAAGGTTATTTATAAGGTGCACTACTGATAAATTTATAAATGTACCTGAGAGGCTACTCTTAATATTGCTTTTTCACTTTAAAACTTCTGTTTTGTTGGTGGAATCTAATTTTGGACTCACATCCAGGTATCAGTCCACTTATCCATTCTCACCACAGCAATCTCCCACTAAGCTCATTGGGTATAGTGATTTAGTAATAGCATAGTTTGAACACTTACTTTATGCATGTATTTTTGAAGTGTGTGGACACATTCTCATCTAATTTCCTTGAAGGAGTTCCAACATTTTTTTTCTTATCATATAAATATTTATAATAGATGCTCTGAAATCGTCTCCAGAAAATACAAAGCCAAACATTAATAGAAAAATTTTACACAGGTGAAGAAAAAAAGTACTGTCTTATTTTAAGTACAGAAGAATGACTTCTAATGTTTTATTCATAAGTGGAATTTCTGAGAACTTGGTTAACCCTCCTCCTATTTCCAGATAATGTGAGTGTAGAATTGGGGACCAATTCTGCAAAATGCTAAATACAGCCTGCAGGATGTTCAGAGCTCTGAACTCTGGTTGACTTAGCTGGAATAACTGTTAGAATCTGAAAGAATTCATTTCTGCCATCAGCGGGATGCTCCAAAGGCCCTTTGAAATCATCGCAGTCAATCAGACTCCAGACATTAATACCCTATGAACTGTCTCCCTTCAACTGATATTTTGCGTAACATGAAATGAATCAAGAGACCAAAGACTGATGTCTAAGCAAAATGTGTACTTTGATGAAAAAGTACTCGATGAAGACTGTCATGAGCTACCAATTACATAATGCTCTTAATATTTATGAACCTCAGTGCTACAGAGGGAAGGATAGAACAAAGTACAGCATGGTTAGGGATCAGCTCCTTCTTTGAAAGGTTATAGCTCAGAAACCCTTCTCTCTCCACAAAGGAAAAGATAAACAAAGACCACAGCAGTCCTCTTTTCTCAGCTCAGTCCGTACCTCAGAAGCATAGGAGACAGTGCCTGTTTGTAAGCACAAGAATACGTATTTCACATTGTTGCTAAGCTATAAAAAAGCAAGGAAAGTGCTGCTTCATCCCTCACCTGCATTCTGGCAATAACCAACTTTCCACATCTATTTCTTAATTGTAAAGCAAGACCAGTGGTCCAAAGGCAGTCTGACACTGAGCAAGGCTATTACCAGCAGAAAAAGAATGGTACAAGTTGCAGAGAATTCACATTACTTTCTGGTAGCTATGAAGGCAGCTGTGGGCATCCCTGTCAGAATCCATGACTTTCTATCTGGCCTGTCCAGTAGTCACCTGTGTTTTCCTGGGTTCATTTTTAACAGCTCTACTCCACTGCTGCTACTGATGGTGAAATGCTCATAAGAGCAGCCATAGTTGAGTGCCTTTTCTTCTGGAAGATACACCTGGAAACATTGCATGAGTAAATACTTTTCTATATCCATTGGATTTTCTTTCTCTTTTCAACTCTGCAAGAGCTAAAGCTCTCAGTGATCCACTGAATATCCACCCATTTGCTTCTGGTGGATATTCACTTGCACATGCTGCTGACACAGTGGTCCAGCCTGTCTGTTCACTACACGTTGTATTTCTACACTTTTAAAATGTGCTGCTTTTTGTGTTCATTTCAAGATATGTTGGTAAAGGGATCTGGCAAATGCATATATGCTATATGAAAGATAATTTTTTGCTATGTTTTATATATATAAGATGCATATACATCTGACAGTTCTATTTATATTCTTTTTTATATAATCTTAACCTTATTTATATGAAGTAAAAGTAAATATCAATACATGCAATATAAATAAAATTCATATACAAATTGTATATAAATGTATACAACATATGTGTGTGTATTTGTAGATATACACACAAATCGATATATACAGTTATATCTAGAGCATTTGCTTCTTACAGTCTGGGTAGGTCTCCCATTTGCTATAACAGCGCTGAATTGTCAAAGCCAGAACTTTTCCTTCATATAGGAACAGCATCCAACACAACAGACCATGAGCATTTTAGTGTGAGCTCAAGAAAGTCATTGAACAATGCAGTATTATTTCTGAAAAGTCCGTTTCTATTAAGAAATTGCATCCTAAAGTGGAAATGCCAACTAAGGCAGCTGCAGAGAAAAAAAGGCAGCAAATTATAGAGCCCCAGCCGCCATCTAAATGCTGTGTCTCCTCCCGACTAGCTTAGCCCACTCTCAGGGTCCAAACCACCAAAACCAGAGCACTTCATTCTAATTTAGGATCTGAATATTAAGGCAGAAGCTCAGTTGACAACATATCACAGGTCTATAATCAAAGTCAGCTTTGAAAACAAGCTAAGTCCCTACTGCAGTCTAGCCATGTTGGCTTCAAAACATATCCCTGCCTATTATGTGAATGTATATACTGGGCAAAAAAAAAGACAGAGAAATGAAGAGTCAATAAAAACTCTTCACACGAAGCTTTCTCTCCCTATGGCTTCCTCCTGGACTTTCACTGTCCTCCTTTCTTGCTCCAAGGAGTGAGCAGAATTCCTTAAAGGGGGGGTGTGCATGTGTGTGTGTCTCTTGCCTTTGCTGATTCACTGAATCAGTAGAATGGGCTGAACTCTTGTTCAGTGAAAATTAGTAGAAAAAACTCACCAAACTTCAGTAGGAGGAGCAACATCTAAAAATAGAGGGCTTACCCTTGCCAGCTCAGTTAACTGCAGCGCTGTCACTCGGATTTGTCACCAGTCAACAAACATGAATCCTCATATTTATAAAACCTTTCTGCATACAAAATCCCTTTTCCATCAAATCTAACACTGGTGAACATACTGCCTTACAGCTGCTAAAGGTCAGTGGGCTTGCAGCTCCTTTTGAGTCTCAGTGAACAGATGTCTTTTGGGGAAGCTGTGTCTGAATCACTGCTTTCATTTCAGCAAGGACAAGAGCTAAATGGAGGGAATCCAGCATTGCATAGGGAGCACTACATGTTAAAATAGCTGAACACAGAGTGATCACTGCTCCTGGTGTTTGGCAAAATTTGGTGAGCATCACAGAAACAGTATTGATGAAAATGGAAGGGCTTCTATGTAGACTTCAGCTTTACTGCTTTAGGGTACAAAACATCTTCAAAACATGGAGAAAACTTACTTTTAAAGACTGGTTTGATGTACAGGAAAAGCAGTCTCTGCCATGTTGTAAGGACAATTACCTTTCTCTTCTTCTTTAGCTTCTAATACTTATGCTCTTGGTTATTAACTGTGCTTTTAGAGATATTTAAGGGTGCCTTATCCCATCTTATACAAGTCTTTCATATAGTCTGTGCAGAAAGGGATGAATGCTAGACTTTGGCCTGGTCTGGGATTTGACTGTTAAAAAGCTCATTTGGGGATTTGGGATGGTTTTGATATGGAGAAGACAAACCTAAGGATTTGTTCTAAGAAGCTTATACTGTAGGTCCAGAGTTGCTTTGGTGCATTCTTGAGGAGGGGACTTTTTCATCTGGAAGGAAAACTAGGAACCTCCAAATGTATTGGGAAAAAGTACCAGGTTGGTATGAGTAAGCAGCTCAACAACAGATGGTAGTGCAGTGAGCTGGTGTCAGTCTGTTGATTACCTTGGTCAGCTGCCATGAAATTCCTGATATTTGGTTGAAAATGTCCTCCACAGAAGAAAAAAAAATATTATAATCCCTTTGTTTTGTCTGTGTACTCATGAGGAAAGCTTTTAAGATGCAGTCCTGAGATGATTGATAAACTAAACTTATACTGCAGTTTTCCCTATAGAACTTACACAGTTTATTTCCAGTGAGCACACACCTGTGACATCCAAGCACAGCCACTCAGGTGCTAAATTACTGACAGCTCAGTTTTCATTGCAGCTCCTGAGGATGTCTTTTGCTTTGTTAGCTCCTGGCTTTCACTACTGTTGCATTGAATTTCTTTGTTCAAGCATCACTTATCCCCACCTGTTACCTACCTCCTCTCTTTTCACAGTACCCTTAATATGATAGACATCATCCAAACATACACAGATACCTACATTTTGTCCTTTTGAACTTTATTAAGCAAAATGCTAAACACTAATACTAATATGATCACATTTTGGCAAGTGGTGACAGAAATGACAATCAGTCTTTTCACCGAAAGTTGCTGCCTCTCACAATTAGAGGTTTGATACAGAGCCCTTCAGCAGTGGGCAGAGATTTATAGCTTCGCAAACACACTCTTTTGTATGGAAAAATCACCAGTCTGGAGGTTTCTTTCCTGAAGGACCCCAAAATCTCCAACCAGTACCAAAGGTGGAATTCTTCCAGCACCATGGTGTTGCCATCTTTGAATGTGAAGCAAAAGCTTTTGTTCAAATGCCAAACTCAGTAAGGGCTTAGGGAAAGGCTATAATTTCCAAGGTGGCTCTGAGTCAGAATGGTAAGGCTTAAGTTCACATCTTCAGAGAAGTTAGATTCAGATCTCAAGTACAGAGGAGCAGAGGATCAAATCCCTTACTCCAAGGCATGATTCATGCTTCAGAGATGTATATTTACCTTCTCTCCTGTTGGGTAGGAGACTTTACATCTGTGTACCTCTGGCCATGAGGTTCTGGAAGGAGTATGACAATCAGTTGATGGTGGAACTATGTATGTGTATATTTATCCTTATTTCCCCAGTTTCCTTAACTTTCTTCCCTCCAGGAAGGAATTTCAGAGAGGTCTCTATGTTCCCAACAAATTTGCACTGTAACCCTGTCCTGCCTTTTGACTTTGCAAGTCTCATTACCCTTTGGAAACAGTTTGCTCTCAATTTGCTTTGCTCCAGTGCAATCAGTGCAGCCAGATGGAAACAGCTTTGAAATTTACCTTTTCAAATCTCAGCTTCATATTTCTCCTTTGATGTTTCTTGTCAGGTTTTCCAGTTGTCCTTGTGTCTCTTGGCTTCCTGCAGTTCCCTCTCTCTCCAGGCTGTGCTTTACTCAGGCTTATGAGTCTCGGAACACCCTAACTTGCAAAGGCATTTCTGTCACAGGGTGGCTGTCACTGGAGCACTAATTCACAGTGCTGCCAACAACAGTGTGTGTCACGCTCAGCAGCTGTATCAGAGCTGGACAGACACTGTAAAAACCCCACAGAAATGTTCTGATAAAGAAGCTGCAGGAAGCTAGAGTTGTTCAAATACAGTTGTTTGAATAGTTGTGTGAAGAACACATGACGAACAATGCTATCCCAGCTAAGAAACAGCTAGGAGAGTGTG
Organism: Agapornis roseicollis; assembly: GCA_002631895.1. Lineage (NCBI taxonomy): Eukaryota > Metazoa > Chordata > Aves > Psittaciformes > Psittacidae > Agapornis > Agapornis roseicollis. The sequence continues at coordinate 83,821 of NDXB01021933.1, read as the reverse complement.
GGCTTAAAGTCTACAAACTCTTGCATGGTTCAAGTATATCTTAAGGTCACATCAGGCCGCCACATGTAGCAAACTTGACCACTGGTTCTGATTCAGACTTTTTGCTTTCTCTCTGGTTTTGGTATGCTTTTGTTAGGGGAACAGCTCTCAAAAAAGCAGTTCTCTTGTTACTTTTGTTATTAAATTTGATCCATGTTCAGGAGATTCCACATAGACACTTGAAGGAAATCATTACTTTAACGATATAGCACATCAGGGCAAGAAGTAAATAGGTGGTATTAGAACTTGTTTGTGAATATGTCAGACAAGGCCCTGCTGCCCACTCACTGCACTGTTTCTGGGGACAGGGTGTTGCATAAATTACTTGTAAGACTGTTTCTCATATATATGTATGTATGTATAAAAGATATATATATTTCAGAATTATATGAGAAGGAAGAAATATATATAAGAAATATTGTTGATATGAATTTATAAGATATCTTTATATATATTAATATTTTATATATGCATATATGCTTATATATTTACATATGTTATATTTATATATCATATGCGTATCTATATATTATTATATAGATACATTTATATTATATATTAATAGACTTGCCAGGCACCTGTTTCCACAGCCTTGCATGTGATTCTTCCTTTATCCCATTTTTTTCTGCACAGTCATCCGCCACAGTTTGTGCTCAAAAGGAAATTCTTCAGGATTGGGACAGCAAATGAGACATCTCAAGAATATCCTAATCAAGCCCACCAATTTTTATAGGACAACAAATGAATGTTAATAAAATATTAACCTTGCTGTTGCAAGTCAGTGCTGCATATATCAAAAGCTGCTTCAGAATGAGTCACATAGTCTAAAAACTATATTAATATACAAGCAGCCCAAGTAAAACAAACGAAATCCTTCTTCAAGAAAAGGAACCTGGATTTTAATCAACAATAGCGGCTTCACTGGCTTCCATGACAGCTCAACATGAAAAGCCTCCAAAGTTTTCTGACCCTCTACCTACACACACCTAATATCACCAGCAGAGTGTGAGAACCTGCTAAAACAGCTTCCTGTGGTGCTGAACTCACTGGTGTGAAGCGCTGAGAGCACAAACACAAGCAAATTACTATTTATCAAAGTCTAGCTTCCCTTTCTTGCATGGGCTTGTGGCAGATTTTTTTCTTTCCCTTAGATAATGTTGTTCTGTGCTACAACCTCCACAACACAGAGTAAATTTGGAACAGAAATCTGAATTTTCAAAACAAACACATGAAGAAGGGAAATTATTATTTTATCCCTACCCTCCTGCTTAGATTGCTGAGTACAAGCTATGGTATTTGAATCTGGGAATGAACATGTAGGCTGGAAATGGAAATATCCTGAATTGCTTTATATGCTTTAAGTTCTGTATTATTGTTTTGATCCAACTGGATTTCCACTGAAGCTATAGCAGTAGTGCCAGCAAAGTTCCCAAATCCTTCCAGCCTCTTTTGTTTGTTTCTATGTCTTCCTGTGAAAGCCCTGGTAAAAAATGTATGCTATTATTTGATGAAAGGCCTTTCTGGAAAACATAAATCCCTCCATCTTCTTCACTAGGGCTTGGACGTGAATGATATCACCATAACTGGCAGGTATTGAAGAGATCCAGCTGAAGTTTATGAAACTTCAGGACATGATGCACTAATTGCTCTGTCTGTGAAGTAGGACTGGATCTACTTCTAATATTTCTTGGCTCTATTCATTGCCAGGCATTCCCTGCTTGAAATCTTAGGACTGCTAAACATAACCTTTTACTGGCGAAGAGGAGAAAGAGGGATTCTTTTCCAATATATTTGGATTGCAGCTGTTTGCCTTTGTAGAATAAAAAGTGAAGGTTTTCACTTTCCCAGTTTTGATTCACCTCTTACTAACCTTGGTAGAAATCATATGAAGCCACAAAAACAGTTTAAAAAGTTGCTGTGGGAGAGGAATTTGTTCCTAAGCTTTAAATGGAATGGGCTAGAAAGGACAAGAAGAAAAAGCTGTGACCTTTGCTAGTTCTGATTTCTGTTACATATGTTGCTCATATTGAAACTTAATGTGAAACCCAGTGGTCTGAAACAAACTGTAGCCCAAAGGGACATCTCCACTTCCTATACCCCTGTATCAGGTAACCAGCATCAGAATACTTCATGCTGCCTCTTATAGGATAGGAATGCTTATCTGTGTTAAAATAATTGCTGAGCTTGTTCATGCTGGCCCCTTTCAGGTCCCTGTAAGCAATATCTGCTGAAACCACTTGAGGCAAAGAGATTATACAATAAACTTTCTCTTTCTAAAGCCTAACACTGTAAATAACATAGTCCACTCTAATTAGCTTTTGTAAACATGCATCCAGCAGACAAGTAAGCAATAAAAATAACGAGTGAGCAATGCAGCAATTGCTTCCGGCACAATATTTTTAAGTATTTGCCCAAATGATGGCATTACAGTAATCCTGCACAATATAAACTGCAATTGCCCTTTTCCTCTATGCTCTAGCCTAATGATGAACCTTCCAGGTGACTCAGTGGCAGCAAGATGTTCACTCATGAACTACGTCTGCTTTTGGGTTAGAGAGACTCAGAGTGTGGACTTTCCAGCATGCCATTATTGAGCTATGAGAATATTTCCAAGCAAATACTTGCACTTCTTTGTGGGTGAGGCGCTGGAATGGGTTGCCCAAGGAAGTTGTAAGTGCTCCATCCATGGCAGTGTTCAAGGCCAGGTTGGATGAAGCCTTGGGTGCCATGGTTTAGTCTGGGGTGTCCCTGCTTATGGCAGGGGGGTTGGAACTGGATGATCTTAAGGTCCTTTCCAACCCTAACTATTCTATGATTCTGTGCTTCCTCTGCCCTTTTTCCCCCCAGGAATCTTAGTCCTGTACATCTGGTGGAAAGTACTTCTATGTCAATCCTTCTGGTTTTAGCTTAGGCAGTGAGGTAGGTAGTCGTCAAACCGGGGCTTCAGAGACAATTTTCTTCCCCAAGTTTGTGAATATTTGGCTTTGAGAGGAAAAACCGCAGAAAACTCCTCATATATGAACATTTAAATTTTTACAATACTTAATCTTCTAGAATTATCTTAGACCTAGTGAGCAATGAGAAATCAGGTTTACCCAAAAAGACTACCCTCCTGTTTGAGGGTATACCTGAGGGTCGATACACCATTTCTTCCCTTCTAAACTTAACTTTTAAGACCAAATTTAACAAAGCTGGTTTACAACTTTAAAGGTTTTAATGGTCTCCTTGTTTCACAGCATGTAGCACCCCCCAAGGCAGAACTGCTGCCCAAAACACCTTGCTGCAGGAGAATCATCACAGCCAAAGGCCAAAAAGGACTGCAGTTTGTCTCTGGTTCAGTGACACTGGCAGTCCTCCCTCTAACCAAGATTGTAAGAACCCATCCCAAATAAACTGAACTGAGGGAAAAAGGATAGGGAGGCAAAATCCAGGAGGTCATTAGATAAGACATTATATGTAGGAATGTTTGCATACTTCCTGGAGCCTTTCTCTTTATATGGCAAAGAATAAAGAAAAAAAAAAATCTCCGCTTGCTCATTACTAAAATTATCTTTATTTCAGAAAAGAGATCCTTTAGCCTAGTTTGCTAATATCTAGAAATGTTGTCTTTTCTTAATTTTCAGACATGTTCATAATTTAGACAATTTCTCATTCCAGTTTCTAAGATAACTGCACTTTCAGTTCCCTCACAATACCCCGGCTTGTCAGCATCTTTGAGGCAGGATCCCATGGTGCAGCCTCTTTTAATTGGGCCTTAGCTAAACTCTCCTGCAACTCTTAGCAGCTCTAATTCAAAGTGAGTAGCTGCTCTACCACTTTTGTCTGAGCTCTTCAACTCTCATGAAGTTATGAACTATTTATCCAAAAAAAAATAATTCAATAGGAAATGTATCTTCAAAACAACAGCCACCCAATGTACCTACTTGCTGGTCGTCTATCTTCCAACATGCTTACTGATTCAGACTTTATGCACTTTTAGGCCTATGAAGCACTTGTTCTCATTAGTCATAGTGAGGTTTTAAAACACATCCCTGTCCCCAGTCAAGACTACTATTTTAATAAATGGTCAAAACTTTCTTTGGTAAACAGTTTGTGTGTCAGCTCCCTTGCAGAATGAGCTTTAAGCATCTTCCACTTGAAGACAGTATTATCTATCTCTCTACATGTTTTTTTTTTTTTTGTCTTGAAGGAAATATGTCTTATTTATCTGGGAATGCAGCTACTGAGAGAAACTTGAAGTTAGGAAACATTCCTAACATTTATAAAGTCAATTCGATCTTCTTTAAATACTCCATGGCTTGAAAGCATCTGTCACAAGTCATTTTTGGCTTCCTTCATTCTTTTAACATCAACAGTCTGCCACACCCCCGAAGCCATCTGTGTATCTCGTGTAAAACTTCGACAAGGGCTTTTGTTTCTCTTGACCACCTACATCCCACAAATGGAAAGAATCGCTTTTATTTTTCTCTCTTAAGCCCCCACAGTATCACCCCCACTGTGGGGGAAGAAAGTCAACAAGCCCATTTGGTCGCATCCTGCAGAGAAGGGGTGCCTTCCCATCAGCCCTATGCAATGGGAATGGTGAAGGGTGGGTAACAGAAGGGCATCAGTATCTGAGAATTAAAAGAATTGTGTGAACAGACTGCTACAGCAGGTGGGAGAAGTGGGGTCATGCCACTGGGTAGGACTAGAATGGAAACCAAATCACTGTATCAGGATGCCACTCTATGTATTTTAGCATTAAACTGAAGTAACCCTGTAAATCAGAATTATGGTCTCCCTAAGACAGTAGTTTACATTCTTTGTGCTAGAGGTATGATGAAATGAGTGATTCATTTGTTTTCACTGAATCTTAGCTTTATTCCACTGCCTTTTTCTTTTTATTCAGGAAATAATTCTGATCTGCATTGTCATGTAGAACTTGAACCAAAACTTTCTCTGAGGTTTTTAAAGGTTGCGAGAACAATTCCCTTATAAAATTCCGTAGGTTATTTCTGTACTTCAAGGACCCACTCAGCAGTAATTCAATAATTCTAAAATGCATAAAAAATCTGTCCCTGGGAGAGCCTTATACCAATTTGGAAACCCATAAAATTTAGTGCCAGTGAGAACCAGGTATATGTTTGGCCTCACGGTTCAAAGCCCACTGGCGTCAGCCAGGCCATTCCCACTAACCTCAATAGCTCTTTTCAATTTCTAGACAAGGCTATGTAAAATAACTGATAAAAAGGTTTGTTAGCCAGGTTTTTTGTCAGTTTGACCATTATTGATTCTGGATACTGAATTATCAAAAAATAAAATTGGTTTGATTGTCATTAAGATATATATTCCCTGGTTCTCCGAAGTAAGATATTAGGACGTGTTTGAAGAATGACTAGATCCAAGGCAGAACGACCATCCACTTCTTTTTGTGCTTTGGGTTGCTAGGGCTTGCGGCGGCTCCAGAGCCGGCCCTCCCTGGAGCATGGCAGCTGCTCAGCAGAGAAGCAGCCACTAGAGAGCATGACGAGACCACTAACCTCCCTGTGTTTGATCTAGATAAGGACTGGAACCAGTTCTTCTGAGGTAGAAGGCTACTGCTCTAAAGCATCTTTATGACTGAGCCCTATGAGCAAAAACAAAAAACCAACTCAAATATAAATCTTCAAAGGCAAAATAAAAGAAACCTTCAAGTTCAGTGTATTAAATGAAAGACAGCATCAAACTCTCTCATCTCTATTGGGCCTTTCATATGAAAATTATATATAAATGTCTGTATTATACATGTATTTGAGCTCAGTGGAAAGTCTTTAGTATAGAGTGCATATAAATATTTATGTGTTTTTGGCAAACCTCTGAACATCACTGCTTTATGGTTATTTCTTCTGTGTAAAGCACCTAGGAAGACAAAAAAGGGGATATAAATGGAAGAAGATAGACATGTTTAGTAGATTTGGAGGACAAAAGCAAAGCTAAATAGTGAGCAAGCTGTACAAACAAATTTTTTAAATCATTCTATAGAAGTTTACCATAGCAAAAGGAGAAATGGGATGGAATGACATAGCTCTAAAGCTTTTACTTTTATGTTTCTATGATTATCTCTAAGTCAATACTGGGAAACTATCTGAAATGAGTTGAGGTTTGTAATTTACTTCATGTTGAGGCAGTGATTCCTGCTATGAAATAGGAGAACTTGGAAATGTGGCACATTATTCAAGGATCAAATAGAACAGGAAGAAAAGGAAGACATTTCCTTCACACTGTGAGAAGAGCTTTTTTCCAGCAGTGAGGATACAGACTACATGATGCTGATATACTGAGGTTTTCTATGGGTAAAAACCTGACTGATTTTATTATAGGAAAAGGTGTCCTCAAGGATGGCTCTGTACTGAGGTGGGCACGTGAGAACATGCACAGGTGGGCACCGGGATGGCCCCAGGTCTCTCTCATCAGAGCTAATGTCTCCACAGTGAGTCAGTGTTTCATGGCACTTTTCCAACAAATTGCATCAAGTAGAAAATAATGAAGTAGGAAAGATGAAAAAACCAAACAAAAAAAACCCCTCCCAACTGACCCTCCCCCACCCCCCAATTGAATCCAAGTTAAATCCATAGTTTATGGTGGTGAAAGAGGTACATTTCCAAAAACAACAAACTATTGCTGTGTTCAACCTGTATGTATAACACCAACAGAATGTAGTATTGCCTTCCTGTAAAAAACAGTGGGTATAATTCAGTAATCTTGCATAGCAACTTATTTCTCCCCTGAGAATTCACCTATTCTGAATACCTATGTATTGTTTCTGTTCAATATTAAGTTTTAAACCTGGTGGCTCTCTCTATACATAAGTATAGGCTTTATAAAACAAGCCTCCCACTCCATTCTAGAACCTGGGGACCGGGACACAGTGGCATACATTGTAAACTTTCTTTTTTATTCCCATGGCATGGCTCAGCCTCTCCCCTGAACGAACTTTTAGGCTATTCCCCAAATCACCAAGGCTGTCCAACATCCAAGCTACACAGGGAGCAGTTATCTGGTTCATGCATATCCATATTGAATGGGAAAGGTTAGAATTGGATCAACTTGAAGGATATTGAGTCAGGAGACAAGATTCTTATTGACAGGTACAATGAACTTTATTTCTGTCGAGCACAATCAATTATAATCCCATATGAGACTGTTTTAAGCGTTAACCACCAAGCCAAGGGCAGGAATTCCACAGACAAACAAAAGACAAAACCAAAGTGCTCCTGCAGCCTCGTGCCACATGATGTTCTACAAATCACTTCTGGATGCTTCAAAGGGGATTAAATTTCTAGAATCATCCATTTATTTCTTTCTTTTTTTTTTTTTTAATGTAGTGGGTTAAGTGTTGAGCCAGGCAAATGCTGTCTGCCAGGAAAAAGAAGGGATTGAAGGGACAGAACACTCTGAAGCAAGGGCAGGACAGATCAGTGTCTATCACAAATAAGTGTGCATCCATGGAAGAAAAAATGTGCTGATTGATTGGTGCCATCCCACTTGCACATAGAATCATAGAATTGCAGAATCATAGTATCATAGAATAATTTGGGTTGGAATGGGTAATTTTGTAGAACTCCCCTGCATGAGCAGGGACATTTTCAACTAGATCAGTTTGCTCAGAGCCTACAGCTTCCTGTGCTACTTTTCCAGCAGATTTCAGGGTACTTGAAGTCCTCCAGCAGAATGAGAACCTATGAGTGTAATGCCTTCCATACCTGCAGTAACAAGACTTCCTCATTAGGCTTGCCTAGATGAAGCGGTCCGTAATAGGTACCAACCACAACATTCCCTTTGCTGCCTCAGCCTCTAATTCACTTTCATGAAAGTTGAAGGTCACTGCCTTTTATCCTTAGTTTCTACTGTAGGTCAGAGTCTTGGCCTGAATCAAATTCACAGTACACTACAGTACACTGACCTGCTTTGTTTGAACCTTGGAGCAATAAAATCATAGCATATCCTGGAATTGTTGTCCATCTGGAAATTCAAATCCACAGGAGAGATAAGGAGCCTGAAGCATTCAAACTGAAGTTCCTGTGACGCTCTCCAGCTGTCAAGGAAACTGATCAATGTTGGACCATGCTGGAACAATGTGTTTTGACATTTTCAAAGCATATTTTAGTTGCATGCTCTTTAAAACACACATATACCTACACAGACACACACATGTGTCTATTAATTACTGTTGGCTCAATTGAGGATGAAAATAAATGTGTAACTATTTAACTGTGTCTTCTAACCAGTTTTAGTTGGGTTAGAAACATGAAATGTGCAATCACCATAATATTCACTCTGCTTCTGTATAATTTCTGGCAATTTCTAGGATAATTTCTTTGGGGATACAGCAATGCGAATAAATCATGATGGATCAGTACAACTTCTCCTTTTGTTCCACTCTTTTGTTCCCCTCTGCCCCAGTTATCAACCATATATAAGCTGATCACTCAAGATTTACAAAGAGATGTCTATTTAATAGGCATTATGGCATCTCAAGAAACAAGGATGATTCTGTTTCATCTTGTGTCAACATGAGCAGTATGTTTACTGAAGAGGCAGCCACAAAATTCTGGATAAAAGTTTAAACACAACACCATGAGGATGTACAAAGTTTTAGAGAGATTCGCAAATCTCGATCTTCATCAGTGCAAATTGTGATATCTGTATGCATTTGCCAGGTGCTATTGCATTTGATTATCATTATAAATAGCCTTCAGAATGTCAAGTGAAAAGTGGTTTATTTCTTTTCAGGAGGGAGTGGAAGTTTGGAGGTGGGTTGGAAGTTTGTAAGTTTGGAATTTTGGAAACAAAATTTGGAAGTTTGGAAGTTTGGAGACACAATTTGTGCATAGCATCAAATCTTTTTGCTTGATATTTCACCTCTGGTTACTGTTTAAATAATCACGCAAACCAGCAGGTAAGAAGATGTGGAGTTTGCAATATTTTGGAATTTAAAGTACAAAATTAACTTTCTAATATTCATAATCTATTTTACAGTACCCTGCAATTTACTTCAGCATCAACAGTACGATAGTTCTTTGTCAGCCTGACAATGATCAATGCATCTTGCTTTCTTAATATATTCACAATGTGTGCTGCATTGACTGGGATGGCAGGTGTGTTGATTGGTGTATTATAATACTGTTTGATGTGCTGTTCAATTTTTTGTTATCAATCAAACATTCTACTTGATGTAGTTTTGACATCACTGAAGTAACCATGAATTTGGATGTTTTGGGGTGCTTCTGAAAAAGATACGAGGTATACTTTATGTTAGATTTCTTTTGGTATCATTACAAAGAGAATTAGCAAGAGGATATATATTTGCCAACATGCGAGTGTTGCTGTGAGGGAAGGTTAAGTGCAACGATGTTGTTTGCTATTGATTCCTGTAATGTCTTTAATAGTTCATTTTTGTTTCCAGACAGAAACTCCCTGAGGGAAAAGTTAAATTGGCCAATACCAGATCATGTCAACTGATTCTTGAGGTTTTACTAATTGGCCGATTAGGAAATACTGTGTTTTGGTGGTGGGTTAATGAAAGTAGACGTGTGAAGGGGAGTGAGGAAGGCAATGGCTGTTACTTAGTGGCTTCTTTTTCTAGAAATACCATACAAAACAAAGCTTCCTGCATTTGGGATGGGACTTATATGGTAAAATGTAGGCATCTAAAACGTCAGCATGGACCTCTGAGCAGGTCATCACTTTAATCACCCTTTACAATTGACACAAAACCTGTTTTAAGTAAAAAAATAAAACACATGTCTCAATCTAATCTTAAAGTACATGTTAGCATGCAGGCATATTAATTGATGCCTAATTCTGTTGATAATGTTGACTGAATCTTCACCAGCTGCAATGGGAGCCTCAACAGCTAATTGTTGGCCTGCACAGTCAGCTAAGAGGACTCAGGTTTACCAGGAGATCCAGGAGAAGCCAGGGGACCTGGAAGGTGTGTGGAGACCAGGCCAGGCCAAGTTGTAGTCTTATTTCATTCCATTACCTTGTTTGTGCTCAGCCATAAGCACATGGCATAAGATAAAATCAGTTACCATCAAGTTTATTTCATACCAAGGAATAAGGGTGACGCATAGCAAAGGATCACCTTTTCATTACATATTGGCTTGCACTGCACATGATCTTTCAATGAGTGGGAAATCAGTGCCAGTGCCTCCTGTAAAAGGTAAAATATCCACACAGGTAATATCTCTGCTTGGAACAACTGAAATAAAAGGAGCAGTAAAACTGTCACACATTGCATTCTCCTCATTATGTTATGGAAACAGCCCACATACCTCTATAAGAGATATATTTGGAAAGCTGTTGAGTCAGGCTTACAATTTAATTAAGGCAGAGTCTAAATGAAAGGAGAACTATAATCAAATATTAACTACAAGGAATATACTCCTACTTCTTAATCACACTGCCAGGTCTGAAACACCATAGTGTGACAATGTTAAGAAGACCCTACTGCATCCTGAATTAATATTTAGATAAATCAACAGTATATCTTCATGAGACTTCCCATCAAATTGACTGTAATATTCCAGTTTTCTTGAACAATTCATAAGCTTCTGAGCATGCCTACTTGACATTAATGAAAGTTAATTAAAGATTTATGGAAGAGTCTAGACTTCTGTTGTGATTTTTGCCTGGCTGCTAAAGCTTCATGACAATGAAAAAGAATTAAAAGGTTTAAAAAATCAAGAAAAGGAGGTTCAGGGGAGACCTGGTAACAGTCTTGCAATACCTAAAATGGGTCTGCAAGAAAGCCAGAGAGGGACAATTTATAAGGGTGTGTAGTGACAGGACAAGGGGAATAGCTTTGAGCTGACAGAGGGGAGATTTTGATTGGATATTAGGAAAAAAATCTTTACTATGAGGATGGTGAGACACTGGCACAGGTTTCCCAGGGTAGCTGTGGCTGCCTCATCCCTGGTATTATTCAAGGCCAGGTTGGATGGGGCTTTGAGCAGCCCGGTCTAGTGGAAGATGCTGCTGCCCGTGGCAAGGGGGTTGGAACTGGATGATCTTCAAGGTCCTTTCCAACCCAAACCATTCTGTGATTCTATGAACTTGGTGTTCATGAGGTACCCTAAGTCTTTTTCTGCAAAGCTTCTTTGTAGCTGGGCAATCCCCAGCGTATAGTGGTGCATGGGGTTGTTCCTCCCTATGTGCAGGACTTTGTGTTTCCCCTTGTTTAACTTTATGAGTCTTCTGTCAGTCCATTCCCCAGCTTGTATATATAGATATCCATATCTGTTCCAGACAACATCCTAAGTGCTTTATAACAGTGTAGTACAAGCTGCAAGTGCCGATCAAAGCAACTCTCATTCATATTTCAGAAGCTCAGTTCAGTTGTTTTGTAACAAGGGGGTGACTGGTCATATTTATAGATAAACTCCTCAGAGAAGTAGGCAATTTAGGAATGGGCAGCTTTTAGCACCACATGGCCATTGACACTGCCTTTAATATGTTAGTGTTCATTCTCTTTTGAATCTTATGGAAGAATACAAATATTAGGTATGAAAATCATGAAAAAGAGCTTTGCTAACCCACCAAGGTTTCTGGTCATTGGTTATCGATTCAAAACTTGATTTCTATGTGTCCAGAGAGTAGAAAAAAGACTGAATTTGTGATATGGCACTTTCCTGCAAATACAACATGCACTATTAACAAGAGTTGAAAATCTGTACTGAAAGTGGTAAATATCTGCAAGAATAGCTCTGTCTACAATAAAACTTGTCAGTTTGACTGAGACCGCAAATCAGAGAGTGATTTAGTTTGGAAGAGACCTCAGGAGGTCATCTGGTTCAACCTCTGATTGAAAGTAGGGCCAGCCTCTAAGTTAGGTTGAGCCAAAGTTACATTAGGACTCATGGCATTTTCCAGCTGAGTTCTCAGTATCTCCAAGGATGGAGTTTCACAGCTTCCTTTGGCTGCTATTCCAGTGTTGAGCACCATCATTCTGGGGATATTTCCCTTACATTAAAGGAAATTTTCCTTTTAATATTGCAGTTCATGTCCATTGCTTTTTTATTTTTCTCGTTCCACAAAAGTTAAAGCAGTGTCAGTTTGTACACTTCAGGTAACCACCAACTGACATCATATCTATTGCCTAGCTGAAGAAATCAAATGGCAAGTCACACTTTTTTTGCCACTCAAATTGTTTCTTTTCTAGCTGTATACAGACCCTTTTCAGTTGAAGCAATTTCTACACTACAAGTTAGGGATTTGCTTGGAAGAATTCAAGTACCATAATTAAAAGCAATAGTTGAGCTTAATGAATGCATCCAAAGTGTCAAGAAATATGGCATCTAATTTCTTCATGGTCCTGGCTGATCCCATGTCTCTGAATAGCAATTTTACTGAAATCAATTTAGGCAGAATAGCAGATTATAATTTATTGATCTGACATTCATTTAGGTCTCTCATTTTTGTAAGCATATTCCCTGGATCATAAAACTATAACTCTGTTAGATCATTTAAAAACTCACTTGTCATTCCATTATTTTCTTTTGTTTGCCAAAGTTGACACACCACTTTCTTCTGTTTGGTGATGCTTGTTAAAACCTTTACTTGTTCAACTACAGACACAGGGCTTGAAAGAAGCAGGATCAACTATGTCAGACAGATGGTCATTTAAAAGGCATTTTTAAAGGCTACCTGTGATAAAAAAGGCCAATAGAAATCATTTTCCTCTCTGAAAACTAGTCAACATTCATAATTAAAGCTTAGCTACATTGAAAATCTCATATTTAAGAAATAAAATATAGAAAGAGTGAAAAGACTATTAGAAGTTTAAGCAGGACTTAAACCAGATGGCAAAACCCAATTAAGTCAGAAAATAAAGTAAATGAGAAAAATGAGAATTAACTACAATTGCTGAAAAGGAGAAGTAGAAAAGCTCTGACATGTAGCAATACAACACACTGCATAATATGTAACTTCTGGTAGATGGGAAGCACTTCAGCAAATTATGCTACCTGTATGTGTACTATTTTCCTTCATGTTTTTGTCTTCCATTTTCCATAAACTGGTCATGTACTTTTACTATGTTCATCTGATGTGTTTATCGTTTTTTCTTTGTTCATTTGAAGATGTAACCATGGATTCAGAAGGAGATGTTGATTGAAGGTCTGTGACAGGAATACTCATATCTATGAGCCAGGGCATAATTGAGCAACTAACATAGAAAAGAAGATCTGCTGGAATTTCTGTGTAGTACAAGCCATGTGGTGCACCTTTCTTACATACACATTTCCTATTTGTGTATGTATACACACATCCTATCACAGAGAACTCGACCAAAGACAGATCACCAATGTAATCCTCATTTACAGCCCTGTTTCCATTTAACAAAGTTGTAAATTTTCATGAGTAAGGCAAGTTTTCCAGTTCTGTAATTCATCTGTATATAAGGTTTATAAAAGGTCGATCCTATTTCAGGATCCCTTTTGTCTAAGGCAGACTTACTGTAAAACAAAAAAAGGAGTGAGTGAGGCTGGGAGACCTAGGTCTCTAAAGAGAGGCTTTCATTGATCTTCTAGAAAAGTCACACGTAACAATTTTTAAGAACTTGAAATTTTTGAGTGACACATTTTTATAGAATGCCATATTGCTCTCCTTGCTAATCACCACCTCAAATGGATTCATTTGCTCCTTTTTTCGCATTAGGCATTCTTATTAGGCAAAAACTTCCTCAAAGAAGAGCTGCTGTGTTCTAATCTCTTTTATCACACTTCTTTCCAAGTACAAATAGGCACTTAGCCATTCACTGGCTGTGAAAAACAGAAAACAGGGAGACACCAAACTAATTTTCTTTAACAGAGAGCACTTCCTGAAGCCAATTTGCATTATTTTGTTGTCCATACTAATAATTAATCATTTCTTAAACAATCTCTTCTTTTTATTAACAGGTTCACTGAGTAAAAGGTGTTACATTGTAATGTTACATCACAGAAATAAATATGATCATGCGATAAAATAAAGATGCCAAACAAAAGACAAGACCAAAAAGGACATGAGCTTAATCATTCTATTACACACAATGGAGTTGAGAATAGGTAATTGAAAATTAATATCTATGCCTAACATTAATTACCCAAAGTAACTCCGAGTACTGACATACACAGGATTACATCAGCTTTGGACAATAATATCTCCTTGCAGGTTAAAGGCTTTGCAAGACATCTTATTTTCACTATTACTTACAGAAAACTAGCAATGCAATATTATTTCCTGTTCTTTCACATCTACGGCTCTTCTTACATTAAAAATCTTCCTCATTTTTTCTCATTAGGCATTCTTTTCAGGCAAAAACTTCCTCAAGGAAGAACTGCTATGTTCTAAGCACTTTTATCACACTTACTAACAGACCGAGTGTTAGGTTTGCCAGTTGGTTTGCCAGTAACACCGATGTGGTATGGCAGTGTCACAGTATATTCTAATGGACTGTTATTTCACATATATACATCAGTCCAGCCATCATGACACTTAAATGTGGGGCAGTTCCCTTTCCCGGTTGGGCTTGTCACTCATGGGTAGGACGTAACACACCTGAAATTTGTTCATCAGTGTGCAGGAGCTGAATCAGTCTCAAAGCTGGAAGTTTGACTGAACCCTTTTGGGCACCATATTTCATGACAGCACCCCAAAACACATCTCCTCTTCTACTTTTACCTCCTGTTGACTTTAACCTAACATGACAATGATAAACTTCTGTAAAGGAGCTATCTGCACCATATAGGACTTGATAATTTACAGTTTATTTTTTCCATCTACCAAAAGTGCACAAAAATCCCAACATGAGTATCTGGTGCAGCAGCAGGCTACTGAGCAGTGGTATGAGCAAAGGATGGACTATCTGTTCTGGAAGAGCCAATTCTTGCAAACAAAATTCTCTGTTGTCTCCTTCCCATTAAAATAAAACCAAACTACTAATATTTCCCCTCTAACAGGTCTGAGGTTGTTTGTGAAAGCTTGATGGAATCTTCCCAGAAACATCAGTGTTAATGAATTTCTGTAAGATGCTAATTTACTTGTTCTACATCACATTATTGGCGCACCTGTGGATATATTTTTAGCCCTAAAAGCTTTGGAAAAACTTGCATTTTAAAGCTTGACAGCAGTGAACATTTAATAAACCAAATTACTTCACTTGACTGGTTCAATTAATAAACATTTTGCTGTTTGCCATCTTTCTAGTGCCACTTATTTAAATTCTGAAAGGATCGTCATATGACAACAGTGCCTGCTAAGTCCCATATGCTCAAATGTATGACAGAGCTGCTGCTCCACACAACCAAATGCCAGTAAAACCTTCTGTTCCGAGCCACTGAGAAATGGTAAGCTACTCCAACTGGAATTTGTTCGCTTGTGCTCCCCATTGCTCTAGGTCTGCTTATGCACTCTCCTACCTATGTTATGCATTCTTTAGGAATGATATTTGTGATCTATGCCTGGGCTATGTGCTACCCAAGGGAATCAAAGCAAAAAACAAATCTTGAAGGCTTCATGATAGTACAATTAGTAGTATTAAGGGCAGGGCCAAGAACAGAAGTATGTCTTCAGGCTCCTTCAGGATCCCATCAGGTGGACATCACCTCTTGCACTTCTCTAGACCAAAAGGTCTATTTAATATGCTGGCATGGTTAGAGAATAGCCACACTTTAATTTATGTCTGGAATAAACCATTTCAATGTGGGATTTTTTGCCTTCTTTGTGTGAGGTATGAACAAAGAAGCAGGGCTTTTCTGATGACTTTCCTTCTGAGGCTACTGTGATCGCCTTTGCCTGCTACCACTGTAGCTAGCTCTTGCCATCTGAATGGCTTGATTTCCCCAAACTCCCACCCAGCTTGTAATCTGAATGTAAAGCTTAGCCTGACACAAATATTAGTTTGATACAATATTTTCCACTTTTGAACTGTTTCAAATATATTAACATCAATCTGGAGCAAAGTGGAGTGAGAAACGGTTTCGCTGCAGATTGTCCAGGTTTGGTTATCCTGTTATCATTCCTTATTGAAAGAACCACAAAAGATGCAACTGACAGTTTCTTTCTGAAGGGCAATTTATTGGGGGAAAAATAGCAGTGAAATAATTGTCATATGAATGAATACACAGACAGCATGCCATTTATTCCTGTACTCATATGTCAGGTTTACAGAAATTGTAGAGGAAATGGAATCTCCTAATAAAATCATGTTGAGTATTTCTTTCAATGATAATTTAACAGGATGAAGGATCATTAGCTGTAGGTGCTGTTACTGTTAATTGGAGGAAGAGGGCAGTTAATTTCATGCATTTTTTATTGGGAATTCACTTCATCCATAAAATAATTTCACATAACAGTAGGTGGAATACAAACAGGCTAAACTGATTTTATGTGCATGCTGAAGAACACCAATTAAAACCAGAAAGTATATTTTATAAAAATAACACTTTGTCAGCATAGTAAATCTTTCTCCTCCAATTCAAAGAGAAACACATGCAATCTAGACTATACTTATCAGAAAGCCTAGTACTCATGGTAAATATACACAGCAAGTTGGGCTCTGCAGCCCTTTCTATTAATTTTTTAATGGTATTAAACCCAGGGAAACAGCTCTTCCCTCAGTGGTTGTGTGCAGGTAACCTGCCTGCTATTATCCTGGGTTCCTGTGCATGCTGAGAAACACCTAACGGTAGCAGAACAATGCTAATGCATTCATGTCAGACAGTTGTAGTAACCCATCCTTAAGGAGTACCTGACTGTAATAACTAGCCAACAGTATATAATGCTGGAGCAGCCTTACAGTATCTGAAGGGGGCCTATAGGGATGCTGAGGAGGGACTCTTCATTAGGGTCTGTAGTGACAGGACAAGGGATAACGGGTTCAAACTTAAACAGGAGAGGTTTAGATTGGATCTAAGGAAGAAATTCTTTCCTGTTAGGGTGGTGAGGCACTGGAATGGGTTGCTCAGGGAGAGTGTGAATGCTCCATCCCTGGCAGTGTTCAAGGCCAGGCTGGATGAAGCCTTGGGTGGCATGGCTTAGTGTGTGAGGTGTCCCTGCCAGTGGCAGGGTGGTTGGAACTAGATGATCTTAAGGTCCTTTCCAACCCTAACTATTCAATGATTCTATATAAAAACCCCACTTATTAACATTGTTAGAAAGAAGTTCTTGCAGGTTCCAGGTGTGCATTGCCTAGGTAATATCTGTGCAAAGCCTGCAGCATGCAATGCATTGGAGCATGGTCTTGGGTCATCAGCCATGAAGGCTTATTCTGAACTGACTGTGGGAGGAAAGCTCATCCAGCCCTGAGGCTTGCAGTTTTAAAGAGGGCAGTGAAGTGTAACTCTTAGCTCAGAAGGACCGAAGGCAGATGGTACTGTAATTTGTCACCTGGCTGTTAATCTGTTTCACCTTTTTCATTTTACCTCTGCAGGGATGTGCATGTGAAACATTTGTAGGTATTTTCAGATGCCTGATAACCTTGCTCCAGCACAATTTTATTTCTTCATATCAATTTCCTTGCCTCTGGAAATTACTGCCTGAAGCTACTAGATTCAAAACTCTGCATAGCAGTTCAAGCAAGCTGATACTGCAAACAATTTGTATGTTCACAGCTGTCATCAGGCAGAACCTGACCTTCTTTGGGACTTATTTTTTTTCTCTGAAAGGATACAAACTGCCCCAAAAATACCAACATACCTACGAAGAAAACTTTGAGAAAAGTCCAGGATCTAATGCCCCAAACTTTCTGTCCCTTTCTATATATTCTCTCATGGTAGTCAGAATTTCTTGTATTTATCTACCTAAATCCCTAAGGCTTTCTGAAAGCCTAAAGGCTTTCTTATAAGTAAGTATTCTGAATTGTTTCTCAGCTATTCTGCAGCAAAATTTGAATGTCTGCAAGACCAGACTAAATGAGTCTTACAGCCTATTATACCTACTACAACTACTTTTTGATTTAACATCGCAGGCTTTTAAACACACCATATTCTTCCACAGGAGGCATACTAAATTTGCAAAACCCCACCAATATTTCAGTAAAAAACCCCAACTACTCTTTTGTCTCCATAGAAAGACATTTCATTCAGGAACATTATTTTATAAAGGTTGTGTCTTCTCAGTCACCTAGTAGGCAGGACATCAGTTTCAGATCTCATAATGTTGTTTATTAAGTTTACTATTGGGGACCTAAACATTTACTTTGGAGGTAATCTTATTGACAATTTTTCACTTAAAATTATTTTCAAGACCGTGTCTTTGCTGTAAAATGTAAGTTTCTTACCCAGTAAAAAACAAGATGAAAATATCATTTATTTTGACATATTCTACCTATTGTTTAAGTTCTGTAAGAACATGGAAGTACAGCAGTTGTGGAAAGAAAGACTCACAAAATAAGGTATATTGGCAGCTTGTCCTGCAGGGACCTATTACTGACCAATACACATGAAATATTAATACTGTAACAAACAATCATATGCTCCCAAAAATACATGGGATATGAATTCTCCTAGTGCACCATTTCTGCACTACATATCTCTGCTATATTTAGAGTCATAGAATGATGTGGGTTGCAAGCGACCCTTAAAGATCATCTGCTCCAACTCCCCTACCATGAGTTCAGTGTAAAGAAGTGCAAACAATCCAGATTTCAAAGTTAAATATTGACTTCAGTTGTCAAGCCTCTCTCCCCAGAACACCTAAAACGACCCCAGTTTAATTAAACCTGTTGCATCTACTTACTACTTCCTGTGTTCTTATTAATCAATTTGATGCTTCTTAATACTAAGCAAAACTTTGTACTATTCAAAGATATTTTAGTACATCAGTTTATTTTTACATACTCAAAACCAAGCTAAACTACATTTTTCCACTTCTGTTCAGAGCCTTATGGATTTCAGTCATTTCTTGCTGCCATACCTGGAACACATACCCTTGGTTTACTTTCTGTTTTATTTATTTATTTAATTTATTTTTAGTTTACTTGATAGACACTACCAGTCCTAATTATATTTCTGTATGAGGACAGTCTAAAGACTTACGTGTTCCTATGTTTGGGGTATTTTGAAATGTGATCATAATATTCACTTGTGCTTTTCAAGTAACTTATTTAAAACAGAAATGAACAAAAGCCCCAGGTAAATAAATCCACTGTTTTAAAACATCCCCAATTTATAAAAGATATACTTATCTGCAATCATTTTATATTCCTGTGAAAATGGTCTCTTTGGTGTGTTCAAGTTCATTCAATCACTTGAGATTCAACAAAATTTTATATATAAAAATGAAAGCAGAATATGTCTCTGTAGCTCAAAATGGTAAAACTCACCTTGAGATCATATCATATATTCATATATATGATATTCAGATATTATATGAAATTAAGAAACAATATGTGTGAATGGCCATGTAAGCGTTTAGAGCCTATGCACTGGTAAACTCCACTTATACTACACCCAACTAGTCCAAATGTGTTAATACCAAAATCCATTAATGGAGTGGAGACCTCATAGCAGCCTTTCAGTATCTGAAGGAGGCCTATAGGGATGCTGGGGAGGGACTCTTCATTAGGGACTGTAGTGACAGAACAAGAGGTAACAGGTTCAAACTTAAACAGGTTTAGATTGGATCTAAGGAAGAAATTCTTTCCTGTGAGGGTGGTGAGGCACTGGAATGGGTTGCCCAGAGAGGTTGTGAGTGCTCCATCCCTGGCGGTGTTCAAGGCCAGGTTGGACGAAGCCTTGGATGGCATGGTTTAGTGTGAGATGTCCCTGTCAATGGTGGGGGGGTTGGAGCTGGATGATCTTAAGGTCCTTTCCAACCCTAATTATTCTATGATTCCATGACTCCATGCTCATGGCAGTTTTGAAACTGTTGTCTCTGTTCTAGGATTCTATGATTCTCCTGAGAGTTCTTGTTTTTGGTGCTGAGAAGAACTAAGAGAATTCCACACTGGCGTGCTATTACATGGGAAGTCCTTTATAAGGGATGTGAAGTGAAAGATTTGTGTGCTCTGTTCCTATATATCTTAAATCAGCGGTTTTGTATTTGTGGGCAAAAAATTAAGGGTTGAATTCTGAAGTCTTTTTTAATATCTTTCCCTAGGAAGCATAATATCAGACTGGATAAAAAAAAAATGAAGATTGCAGGATTTAATGTAGAATTGTATATTATACATCCTTAATTGGCAGATAATGAGGAAAAAGAAAAGGAAAATAGAACAATTTTGCCAACTCTTTATATTTTATTGTTATACTTAAAACATTTTGTGAGGTTCTTCTGTAATTTGATAGAATTTTCAACTGTCATTAAAAATTAAAATAAATTCTAGCCTTTAGGATGCTGGGAAAAGCTTGAAAACATGATCCAAAGAATTATCTGAAGAGCCAACAGCTTAAAAAAAATCACTAAAGAATATAAATTTCTTGTACCTTTTGAAATTCTTTTGATTATGAGAATCTCATTCAGGCTTAGCAAAGGCTTGGACTGGTAAAAGCTGTATTTATTGAATTCTGCAGCAACAAGTAAAAACCACCTGAAGAAACCAGGTTTAAGGTGGGTCATTACAGGTCACATGAGGCAAAAATAGTAAATGAAAATTGAAAATATCTGCACTTTTCATGAGTCGTTGATAAAATAATTTCCTCATCCTTCCCTATTAACCAACAGTGGAAATAAACTGAGTTTTCTACAATAAAATAAGGTATGTAGCCACTGCATATAGAGCAACTACTGAACTGGGCATTTTAAAACATAAACTTATGACATGCTGAACCATATCTTTCACCATTTTTATCCCATGGTGTTGGTGGAAAAACTGTCTAAAATCAGTCTGTTGGATGATATTAACCTTTTCCTGTGAACAGACATATCCACACTCAGGAAGAGACCAATGAACTTCTGATGACAGAGTTGATTGAATGGTCTGAGTTTTCTGGAAGAGTGCTTTTCTGTGAAGCCTATTTTGAAAGCTACATAAAGCAGTTAAATCTAATTTTAGCATTAGCATGATCCATGGAGCAGGTTCCTTGGAAAATTTCACTCCACTAAGCTACTGAAACTTCACAAAAATAGAAACTAGTCACAGTTGCTATACTGAACATTTCCCCAACTTAAGAAGTTCTGCAGGGGGCATATGATCACACACCTCACACTACTTAAGGGTGAAACCACATTTGGTTGTCAGTTCTAACCATCTCTTTGTCTCCTGAATAGTATCATTTCAGAAAGGAACCTTCTTTTACTACAAGCTGATCTAAATTCAGGATCAGCCAGTCTTCTATGCTACTATTTTGAGGTACTAAATAGCCTGAAAGAAACTGGTGAAGGGCGTACTCAGCACCTCTTTCTTCTTCTAGCCCAGTGATAACTAGACTAGACAGAAAGAGGAGGAATCAGCTGAAACCATGATGGTTATTTGTAGATGCAATGAAATGAGAGGAACAAGGGTCCAGACAATACTTCCTTTTTTTTCCCTGAGGATGGCTCAACTACTTTCTTTAAAATAACCCCAAACACACTGCCTACCTCCCAGTAGTTCTGCTTTCAACTGTCTTCCATTATTACATGTTAAAACAAAGTCAAGTGAAATCCACTACAACTAAATTTCCACTGTTTATCCAACCTCCTGATGGAGCCAGCAGTCATGCACAGCTTATATGACTTGTAGATTACCCATTCTGAAAGAGCAGAGAATTCAGAGGTGACTGCGTAGAGTTTCCATTTCTCTCCTTATCTACTTATCTACACTTATCTACTTGTTGTTGTATCTAAGTTGTCTGTTACCTAACATAACACAGTTAGGTTCTTGTTTAAATGACACCATTTTAATGAATCCTGAGCTGATCATTTCTGTCCTATAGGGAAAGCTTTCTGACTCTGAACTGAATTCACCAAAGAAATACTTATTTCAGTGAGCAATCAATATTATTCTCCAAAAAAAGACTATGTCTGTCTCTTTCTCTGACTGCTCATGTTATTAGATAGACCTGTTCAAATTGCACACTCTTTCTTATATATTCTGTCTTCAGAATTAGACTCACCTAACAAGCACTCAAAATCTAAAGATGTAATTTCAGACCCACCTAAAGGCATATGCTTCTAGACATGTTTCAGGTTAGCTGCAAAAAACAGATGCACTGATTATGCACAAGCTGCTTGCCAGGAACAGAAGATGGACAACAACCCTACTGTTTCTAGTTTGCTACTAACAGTTTAGTTATTTTGGGCCTCATAAGCTGCTGTCACCTATGTTATAGAGGCACAGTTCCAACATATAAAAAAATTAACTATTTTCAAGGCTTAATTTGCCAGAAAGATGATATTATTGGTGATTAAGTTAATTTTCATAACTTCTGTTTTTGATTAATTAGCATTAAGACATATTTGCTTGGCAGTATTTACCAGACCATCTGTACTTTATTGAATATCTTTCATTAATTTAGTTGGAAGACTGATGTTGTCTGAACAGTTGAATTCTTAGCCACCTGAAAGTATTGTATATTCTATAACGGGAACAATAATTATTCCAAACAAGATGAGGAACCAAGATACAGCCAAAGCTTTGTCAATGACCATTGTTAACTTTTACTTCCTGTACACTGTGTACCTTCATTAATAGTCTTCTGTGGACTTAATTGAAGGAATGCAGAGATTTATATAAACTTTCCCTCACATTACAAATCCTCAGTCTGAAACTCATATGAAATTCAGGACCATGGGTGGGAAAAAACATTCTCTAAAATGAGTTGTACTTTCAAGCCAAGACTCATAATTTCAAGTATGTTTTGCCTTTGTCAAAGTCTAAACACACTTTTATTATGGCTTCATTTTTTTAAAAAGATGTAAATTAATTTTGAAAAATAATTGCTTTTCACTGGTTTGTGAAACTTACCGTTCCTATCCAGAAGAGGCATTGAGCAGTGTGTTTTCTACATCTGCCTTTCAGTTATCATACCAAACAACCCTATTCCTTGTGTTTCATGGTTTTTGATGAGTTTGACTCTCAGCATTTGAAAGAATGTTGGAAAGCAAAAGACAAATTGTTTCCTGTCTTATATGAGGCTGAACTTGCATGGTGGTTGTTGTGGTTTAGTTTAAGCATCAACTAAGCCCCACACAGCCATTTGCTCACTTGTTCTCGGTGAGATGGGGATAAAACCAAAAAGGTAAAAGTGAGAAGGCTTGTGGGATGAGATAAAGACAGTTTAATAAGTAAATTAATAATTAAAATAAAAGGACATGCATACAAGCAAGAGAGAACAAGGGATTCATCCATCAGTTCCCATCATCAGGCCATCTCCAGAAAAGCAGGGCTCCATCACACGCAGTGGTTACCAGAGAGGACAAATGCTTTAACTCCAAATGTTCCTTCCCTTCCTACTTCTTCCTTAAAGCTGGTACTGCTGAGTGTGACACTATATGGTCTGGAATATCCCTCAAGTCAGTTGGGGTCAACTGTCCAGCTGTATCCCTTCTCAACACCTTGTGCAAGGTTGCACCAAGTCCTCAATACCTTAAGTTCTTTGCCAGAGGACCGCAATGCAGATGCTGGGTGTTTATTTATTCTTGCCCTTGGGTTCAATTAAGGCAATTTTTATACTTCCTGTGTGTTTTGCACACTATCTTCCCTTATTGGTCTCAGTGCCTCATTACATCTGAATTTACTTCATATTGTATACTTTAAGTATATTGGATATTTGATCCTTATTAATTCTATTATCTCTGAAACCTTTCCTTACTCAGTTCCTGAAGTAGCATTCCTTTAACAGTCTATAACCAAATATTGCTGAGTTTTTTATAACTGTAGGGCCTCTCTGCAGAGCCTGATATAATCCCTTGTTTATACTTTCAAAGAGCGTGTTATCCCTTCACGCTTGCACACTGTACACATCATTATTCTAGAGACATAGACAGTGCATTCTAAACAGATTAGGCATTTGTTAACACTACCTGTCAGTTACAGATAACATACCCAAATTATTTTGACAATAGGCTTTGCACCCCACAGTTATACAAAGCAAAACAAAACAAGATAGGGAATAGTTACCTGCTTAGCATGCGATTGCTGTAATCTAAGCCAAAACTCAAGGCATGGCCTAGACAAGCCCAGATAAGCCCAGACAAACCAGCATTAGACTGAACCCTGTAATCTTTTCCTTACTGGCAATGGCAACACTGGAGATGCTGGGTTATGCAATATTATGAAGATTCCCCATAAATTAATGGGACTAGTGGCACCTCAGCAAAGCTGTGAGTGCTATTTCAGCATGAGAGGAGAGGCAGCCTGCAGTGCAGGTGGCTATATCCCGCTTGCTGAAATCATGTCTACTGCTTGGAGCATGAATTGCTATGTGCAGGAAAATAGCAGCTCTGACCATTCCTGACTGCACTGTATAAGGTCTATATCCCCTCTTACCCTTTCAAAAAGACCGTGTTTCATTTTTCTGTCCATCATCAGTCACATAAGGGCAACACAAGAGGAGATAGATAATGTATTGGGGAGAGAGAGGAGAGATTTATGTCTTCACATAGTGTCCTGGGTTCAGCAGTTGCAGTCAGTTTTTCTTCTCTTTAGTAGCTGGTGTTTTGACTTAGCCCAGGAACAAGGCTGATAAGGCCGATGTTTTTGGTTGTTGCTGAGCGANCACATAGTTTGTATTTAACATGGGTTGATGTCTTCATTGAGGGTATGTAAGAGCTTTTCTTCAACAGGCTTTAGGTTCCTAACTATGTTGGTGTCTCTATCTGAGTCTATATGTTTCCCCTATATGCTGACTAAACTTAGCCAGTGAGACCATAGGCATCCCCCAGGTAATTTCTTGGATATGGCTTCAGGACATGCTCAGGTGGTGATATTTGAAGAAACATTCTCTTGCCGAATGTGCTGTATGAACAGAGACAACAGTTTCAAAACTGCCATGAGGATGGCCCTCAAAGTTAATGAAGACACTTTCTGGGCTGTGAAGTTCTGCCAGTGAAACAGAAACATAATCTTTAGCAATGCTGTGATGCTGCGACAGCAACAGAAATCAAATAAACGCCTAATAAAATGTTCTTTTTCCACCTAGAACAGATCCACATGGCCTGAGTGGTTTACTGTGGGGAAAACTGCAGCCTTGAAAAGGTTAGGGAGAACTTCACCATTGACTAAATTCTCATCATGCTGCCTGAGGATATATGTGGGTGAAAATCACTGTTCCATTTGAAGCCAAGAGCCAAATTTCTTTCCTGTTATTAAAAAAATAGAGCCAGTCTTGGTATAAGAAGAATG
Source organism: Agapornis roseicollis (assembly GCA_002631895.1). Taxonomy (NCBI): domain Eukaryota; kingdom Metazoa; phylum Chordata; class Aves; order Psittaciformes; family Psittacidae; genus Agapornis; species Agapornis roseicollis. The sequence goes on along the minus strand of NDXB01021933.1, from coordinate 58,515 downwards.
CCAGAAGAGAGATTTTATGGTCTTTTTCGTCTGTAATTTCAGCTTGTAACAGTTGGAAGTTAAAATAATATCTTTCAGAATATAACACCTTCCCCCTCTCTCCACGCACATGGCTACCTTTTTGTTCACTGGCTTTTTAAAACTATTGCAAAAAAAATTGCTAAAAATGAGTAGGAGTGGAAGTATGTGTTCTCATTAAAAATTTCCCTGTATGAGCTTCAGTGAGCTCTGTTTACCACTCATGCTCAGGAGTTTCTGATTCTGAACAGAAAAGCCACAAAAAACCAATTTACCCATTTCTTCCTCATGCAGTTCGTACTATAAAAGGGCAATTACATTCATCATTATTTCTTGGACTAAATACGTATCTGTACCTTGTAAATCTACAACTGAGGATTTTGCAATATACTGTAATTCACATTTTCTGGCATCTGTTAATAACCTTTCCTGTTCTTAATGTTACAGTGAAGTAAAATGCTCGTAAGTGGATGCAGAACATAGCAAAGTGACAGTCTCCTCTGCCTCCTGCCATAAAGATATTTCAGTCAGTCTCGATGCTTCAGCAGACACTTAGGGCTCAGTAGATGTGTCTGCTGTAACACAATCCAAACCATATCTTGTTTTTCCAACACTTCTACCAAGTTTCATTCTCCAGGAGGCCACTGCATTTCTGTGAGAGAATTGCCCTGGTTTCCCAGGGTTTTCAGATGAAACAAGTTTAATTTGGAAGGCAACACAAGATCAGTTAAAGTTGTATTGAAAAGATCTCCCAAGGTCAGGCTTGCCTAAGAGACACTGGTGGCTTTGTCTGCTTAACACAAATGTTCATTCAAGTGTCCCAAGGTTCAGAAAGAAAATGCAGGAGGCAGGCAATTCTCACAGCTTTTATCCCTCCACTTTCATGTGCAGCAGCTGCAGGACAAAAAGCGCTGCATCTGAATTTCCATTTCCTGAGCTGGGAATTTCCATTTCCCTATCATTGTACAGATTGGTAAAGTAACATAGCTCTTTTCAGAATAAGGATAAAGGTAACTGCAAGTGATTTCACTTATAAGCACAGGGGATTCGTGGGCTGCAACACAGTTGATAGCAACTATAAATTCATACGGTATCAACAAAAATTCCATGATCAACTGGGAATAAGGATCCAGAGTCCAAAAATTTTCACAAAAAACTTGAGAGCCAAAGAGGAAGGAAATGTGAAAGCAGTTGCCAGTTCTTAACACAGCATTCCTAACAACATCTTTAATTTGTCATCCTTATCTCCAGCATCTTGCTTTGTCTACCTGCCATCTCTCATTTATTTAAAGATCAAGCCCCTTAGAAAACAGAAAACACCATATCTTTCTGTTGATGACACCACAGCCCATTCACACTTAGAACTAACCTTTCTTCTCCTCAGAAACTTTGTCTATCATTCAGAAAGATGAAGAAGTAGCAGGTGATGAGTATTTATGTAGTTTCTCCTTGTTTGTTTTCAATTTTTCCAACACCCCATTCAGGGTAATGGTAACAGTTGAAAACCCCTTCTCTTTGCCACTCCTGTGCATGTTTCTCAGAGAAGCTTCAAGTTTCAATTCCTGTAAATAGCTCAGTGATCATATTTTCCTGTCAACTCCCCCCTCCCCCAGCCCTGGATCCAGTGCTGGGTTTAATGACTTCATTTCCCATCATTTTCAGTATCAAGACTTTAATAGGCAGAAATAAAACAACAAAAGTCTACAGAACTGTTTCACACAGATATGTGGCTCAGGAGAAGAAAGAATGCACTTCAAAAAGCTGTTTATGCTTATATGATGGGCTAACTCATTCATGTTAATATATATCAATGTTGCTTTATCTATATACTAATATCTCTTACCTTCATACCTTCTGTAAGGTATAAATACAAGTGTGAAGAGAAGTTGTATCTATTTTCTTACTATTACCTTACTTATTTGATAGATAAATCTATATGTCTGCATTTACCTTGATCTGTATTAATGTGTGCTATTACACTCCTCTTGTTCTCTGCATTTCTATCTTTATGGACCATGAATTCAAAAATGTTTTGTACTTGTTTGATTTGAGCTACTTTGTTCAAAACAAAGCAAAATTGAGCAATGGTAGAATTCATGGTGTACCATGTATTTAGAAGTGATCTCCTAGGTAGGACAATACCCCTGCAAATCATCACCTTAACCAAGGAGTAAGACTAGAATGAGCATTTTTAAGTAATGGCAATGGCTTTAAAATAGAGTTTAATCCCCTGCATTGAATGCTGCTAAAATCATTTTTATTATACTGAACTACAAAGGTTACAGGGGTTCCACTGGGCATCAGGACAAAATTGGATTTGATATTACAGCTAACAATATGTCCCAGAAGGCAAATGTTGTGACAACGAACTGTGAAAGGGCAAACTCTAAACGCTGATGGAAAAGGTTAACAGCATGCTGAAGAATGTAATACAAAAGGAACACTGTATACTCTATAAACTTGACATAGAAAGTATGCAAGGAGCAATTTCAGAGATGACGAATACCAAGAGAAAAAAGGAAGCTGTAGTGGATTAATCGAAACTGCCAACTGAGTACTACTACACAGCTAATTGTTCATTCCGCTCTCCACCAAAGTGGAATAAGGATAAGAATTGGAAAAAAGTAAACACCATGGGTTGAAATATGAAGAGTTCAGGAATGAAATAAAGTAGAATATAACAAAAATAATAGTAATAATAATAGTAATGAAGAAAAGTGAGATAACAAAAAAAAAGAGAGGAATAAACCTTAAGAAACACAACTGATGCACAACTGTGCTCACAACCCACTGACTGATAACCAGCCTACCCCCCCCC
>NDXB01021933.1:25470-55537 GCA_002631895.1 Agapornis roseicollis | reverse complement strand
TAAACCCCCCCCCCCCCCCCCCCCCCCCCCATATATTGAGTATGATGTGCTGTAATATGGAATACCCCTTTGGCTACTTTGGGTCAGTTGTGCTGTCTCTGTTCCTTCCCAACTTCTCATGCCCCCCTCACTGGCAGAGCATGAGAGAATGAAAAGTCCTTGATCAGGGTAAGCAGTACTTAGCAACAGCTAAAACACTGGTGTGTTACCAATGTTATCCTGATACTAAATCTGAAACACAGCACTGTACATTTACTAGGAAGAAAATTTACTCTATCTCAGATGAAACCAAGACAGAAGCCTGCATCCTTAATCAGAAAAATGAGCATATTTTCTGAGGCTAAAGAAGCCTTCTTAAAAAACATATGGGAATCTTGTGTAAATAACACAATATAAGACATATCTTGTCCAAATAAGACAGATGCCTGGTCTGGTATAAATTGGAAATAAGGAAAGCTGAAGGAAGTGTAGAAAAGTGGCAAAATAAATGATAATACCACTGAGATGTTATCCATAACAGACAAAGAAAAGAAAGAAGCACATACAGGAACACAGGTCCCAAAAAACTAATGACAAGAGAAGGGTCATAATTGAGATTAAAGAAAAAGCAAAGGAATTTATTGCTCTTTTTAACCAACCTTTACAGCAAATAAAGGACACAGAAATTTTTAACCAAAGTCCTTTTTGCATTCTCCTTCCATAACTTTAAGGTCTATGAAGGGAAAAAATAGAACTTACAAGGTCTGAAGTGCAGTAGTAAATAAACTGCCATAGCTGCATTCCATCTGGGATCAGAATAAAATTAAGTGTGAAAAAGGTGATATATGTATGTGCCTGATGCTTTCCTTCTGCAAAATAACTGCTCCCCAATGCAGGAGAAGCAGAATTTTACGTCCCTTGGTCCCCGCATTTCCATAGAGTTTATTCTTTTATCCTGGTGGCTTTTTACCACCTCTTTCTGGGCTTTAAATAATTGGTTCTGCCTCTAGAAATGTATAGGGTATTCATGACTCCTACTCATCTTCCACCTTTCCCACTTTTACCTTTCTTGCCCATCTTGTTCATCCAGTTCCTTTTGCTGGCTTCAAAGCCATTCCTTTCTAACAAGCTTGCTCCTTTGCAACTTCCCAATAAGAAACCTGTGGTTTCTTCCTATTCTTCTATTAGAAATCTGCATTGGTTATTTAAGTGTATAAACTCTCAACAAAAGGGAATATGTCTCCTTTTAGATACACTGCCTGGCAAAAGGAAGAAGAGTGATATTACAGGCAGGTAAAAAGCACTATGAATATTAAAAGAATTACAGGATGAATTTTCTTTCAATTTTCATGTTTTATGTAAGTGAGAATATTTTTCTAGTTTTAGTCATACTGGACATCCAACTTTACCTTCTTCAGTAGTCAGCACAGATATTACTTGAAGGCAGTTGACCACATCCCAAAAGAGGTAGCTGATGACGGTGTTTTGTTGAGTAAGGTTGACTTTTTTGCTTGTGCTGTGGTAACAGTGCATAGTGTAGAGTCCACAGGAATAAAGTGTAAAGTAAATAGAGTTCTTTATGGTGATTTTTAATGAAGCTAGTAAGAAAAAATTCACGTAATTGTTCTGACATTTCACTAAAACTAGAATGACTCCAAAATGAAAGCAAAGCTGTTTGGGTTTGGGGAAGATTTATTTCCTAAGTTTGAACCATTTACTTAACCCTGATTTAAAACAAACAAGAAAAAAAATGTATGTTTGTTTTCATACCTTTTTTTCTTCATTTCATAGATATCAGGGATTGAATTCAGACTTGAGAAGTATCCTTGCTGGAAACAAATGAAGTGACAGCAGAGTGGGAGGAATAAGAGTTGTTATCCAAAATGTTCTTGACACCATCACACCCCTTCAAGTGTTTGTTAAATAATGTATTAATAGTACATGTAGCCTGGGAAAACGTCATTCTGAACAGATGCTGTGGAGAAGGCAAATGTTGTGATCACTGTGCTAACACAACAGGCTGGGCCCTAACCATGGGCCTGGCAGCAAAATCTGTTCAGTCCCAATTAATATTATTTTGTCTGCAGCTCCAGTATCTTTATGGTTCCAAGTGCAGCATTATGAGGAGCACAACTTTAGCAAGGGCATCTGTTTCTCTATGCAACACTCATTGGTACACACTCTTTTGCTCTGGTAGGTTGTTGTGTTATATTGCAAAATGGCCAAACCCTAAATACCCAGACTCCTTAATGACCTTAACATCTGGTCTCAAGCAAATATCAGTAATGTTTACATTTAGGTCATGCATCCATAAAAAATGTTGGTCTAGATGTTTCTTGTGAAGTACTAGAGCTGACTCTGAAAAGCCATCAGTCTGAGGTATGAAATTTCCCTTCTTATAGAAGGGCACAATGCTTCACTGAACATTAGTCTTGTTAGAAGTTTAGACAAGAACAAAGACTGGCATTAACCCTTTATTAACGCAGGTAAAACTCTTTGTGCCAGACTCACACATGTCAACATCTTCAAGCAAGTGTGATGAAAAGAACTGTCAGTCCTCTTTCTGCTTGGATCAGAGACACGGCACATGAGAACTGTGAATGATCTCAACAGATGGATCAGAACTATAAAAATGATGTGCCCTAAGTGTTTGGACTGGTTTTATGCAGGACATCTTAGAGTTGTTGTTGGTGAGAGCTGAAATTTTCAGCAGCAAAGAGGAAGAGAGCTTACAAAGACAGTGTATTAGCCAATGTATACAGAGTGAGAGAAAAGGTTAGAGGTTATCTTCTTTTCACTTCTATAAAGCTTTGTAGGTGTGTCTGGTTTTGATTTAGTAAATGTATCCTTCTTTCACCTTCTCTGGCTTGAACTAAGTATGATTTTCAGGGTCACTGTAATTGACTACAATCAAGGCACTTCGTATCTCCAGCTGTGGTGTCTGGGGACTAGGAAGTATACAGCTCCTGCCTCTGTCACTGATGTGTATCATAGAATCATACACATTTAAACTGCACAGGCTATTTTGGGAAATGGAAATCCCTTGATCTTTGAGAGTTTCTTTCAGTGAACACTGACAACTAGAAGCCTATTTTGGCATTCACTTGGCAAGATAGTGGGAATCACACCTCAAACAGTGGTTTCAAGGGAGGTTGTGCTGTCAATTAATTTATAGTTTTAGATTTCTGCAGTGAAAAGAGTCCAGGAAAGCCTATGTAGGTAAAAATTGGCCTGTTTTACTTATAAAAATATATAGCCAATATAAACAGGGTTTGTTGCATGAACTTCAATGTAAGATCTCATAGACTGCTTCAGGCAATCTTCATTACAACTTTCCAGTCTAACCGTGATGAGTCAGCCTCGGCAAAGGGACAAACTCCCATACAGCCGCTCACTCACACTCATCTGCAGGACAGGGAAGAAAATAGGGTGGCTTCAGTGAGTCCAGAGAAGGCCACAGAGATGCTTCAAGGGCTGGAGCACCTCTCCTATGAAGACAGGCTGAGAGAACTGGAGTTGTTCAGCCTAAGGTAGAGAAGGCTCCAGGAAGACCTTATAACAGTGTTTCAATATTTAAAGGGGCCCTATAAGAAATCTGGACAGGGGCTATTTACAAGGACATGCAATGACAGGGCAAGGGGAAATGGCTTTAAACTGACCGAGAGGAGAATTAGATTAGATATTAGGAAAAAAAAAATCTTCATTATGAGGGTGCAGGGGGAGGGGGGAATCTTTGCTCCTGCGGGGTCTCTGCAGGGCTGAGGGGATCTCTGCTCTGGAACTGCAGCACCTCCTGCCCTCCTCCTCCTCTGCCATCCCTTGGGGTCTTGCTGCTGCTGCTTCCTCCTTGGCTTCCTCCTCTGCCTGTGCTGCCTTTGGCTATGCACGGTGGTGTCTTTCAGTATTTGTAACAGATCCTTTTCCACAAACTGATCATTATTGTGTTGTTATTTTTGCTTAAATCATGAAGTACTGGGAGATTCAAGGTCATCATCTTCAAAAACCATACCTACCTATGTCAGCTAAAGATGGGGTTTCCTTTTACCAACATCAGCATATTACTAAAAACCCTTGTATAGACCTTGAATAATGGTTTACATTTGTATTTTGGTCTTTTTAGTTACTGTTACATATGGTGTGATCACTTGTGACAGCTCCTACACCAGAATGTACTGCCTAATGTTGCCAGCGACACACTTGCATCACCTAGGGGATGATCACTCCCCACCTCAGTTCTATCTCAGCTCCCTGCCATCTTCCTTCCAGTCCTTCTCCATCCAGATAGATCCCAGCATGGTGCCTCCTTATGGACTAACACTTCTACATTAGCTCTGATTTTCAGTCTCATTTTGAAAGCAGACCTCAAGACAGACCACTTTTCCTCTTAGGTCTAAAACAGCAAAGCCTTGTGGTAGTTGGATGTTTAACTAGTTCTAGGGATAATACAGTAAAGGAAGGGCTTAGCACTTGCATTTAGTTACATTTTTTTTTTTAACACATCAAATGCCTGTTAAAATAATTNATGTTTAACTAGTTCTAGGGATAATACAGTAAAGGAAGGGCTTAGCACTTGCATTTAGTTACATTTTTTTTTTAACACATCAAATGCCTGTGTCAATAAGATCATTTTGATTTCTTCCCATTGCTTCCCTTGCGTAACAGACAAGCACCTTAAGGCAGAAAATTATTTCAGATCCACTTGACAATAATAGAGGTTTTATATCCATAGAAAGAATAAAATGTCAGTAGATAGATTGGAATGAAAAATATTATTCAGTAGCCTAAATCAAAGCTTAGTAACAACATCCCTGTGGAAAGACTGCAAGAGAAAAAGCAAGTAGATATGAAGACCATTAAAACAAAGGTTCAAGATATCAAATATAGGTGATTTCTTTGGAAAGAGCATGAAGTTACATAATCCTCCACACATAAACAAACACCTCCATAGTCTTATATAAGGTTGTTTTAGATCTAAAAACACAGAAAAAGAAGATAATCTTAAAATGGCACTTCTAGCATTTGTTAGAATTTTTACTTCTCTTTCTTTACATCTGTGTTCCTTCCCTGTATGTGAGTTTTTCCATTTTATTACTTGTTGATGGGCAATATTTCTGTTGGAGATCTTTCATACAGAGAACACAAAAGAAGGATTTTTTTTGGTCCTGACTTCACAGAGGAAGTCGTCAACATATTGGAGAAATGAGTTAAGCATCACATGAACAGAAGCTAGAAATCTGTCTGGTGTTTATGTGCTGCAGAGTGATCATTGTTTCTCAACTCTATTCCTTGAACATGGTAGAAACAAGAAGCAATTCAGTCATGCATGGGAAGTAGCTCTGCTTTCTGTTAACCTTTCTGACAGCGTAATAATAACACATTGTGGAGGAGCATGTGCTGCTAAGGGGTATTTAGACCTAACAGTAAGGTTTAGGTCATTTTCCCACAGCAAAGTACAATGTAGTGTATTCTACAATCACATGTCAGAGCTGCCAGCTACCCTGTGTCTTCTGATTGACTCTCTATAAGTCCCAGAGTTGCTTGACATGGCTTCAGTCAAAGTCTGGTGACAAACATACAAATGGCCTCACTAGGGGCTTGGCATGCCAACTACTACATGATAGATATTCTTCATAATCTCAGATTAAAAAATGCAAACGTAAAACCCTTTTTAGAAGAGCTGATATACCTCAAATAATGTAAGAAGTCATTAGATTTTAAAGCACAGTTATCAAAACATTTTTTTTTTCTCAGAATGTTTAGTCATTTCAATGGTAGCTGCCACTAATATTCTACATTCCATCTGCTCTGCTTGGTATTCAAGCTGAGAGAAGGTGGAAACAAGACAGCCAAGACAGTGCACTGTTCAACCTTTACACTCAAAATACTGTTGTGATACACTGAATACTTCTCTGTAATCACAATTTCTATGATTCTATGATTTATCTTCCACCTGTGGAAACTCTTTATCCCAATGAGTTGCTCCTCATATGCAAAGTTAGAAGTGTGTCTGTACATTACCAACCATTAATATCAACTTTTATTTTTATAATCTCATTTTTAACTTTCTGGGCAGCTTGGGAAGTTCTTGCAAAGGCTGTCCTTTCATACCTCAGCACTATCTGCATACTGGAGGCATTTTGATGTTTCTGATCAGCCTTTCTGATTCTGAGATTTGCCTTTGCGCTACAATAAATTAAACTTAAGTGCCTTCTCACATCTACCATCAACTCATCAGTTTTTTCACATCCTGTAACTGAAGCTTAATGGGATGTGTATTTTACCATCTCCACATCTGTCTTCCGATGGTATTTGCAATAGTGAGGACTTGAGGGAATTAAATATCCATTCACAGCTTCCAATAACTAGCTCATGCCGATGTCTGCCTCTGGTCCCAAGCACCCTAGTTTTGTCCCTTGTGATTTTTCTTCAATATGAGATTTAAGCAGTGTTCTAATTTTAATTCAATCTGTGTAAATGTACAGCTTCCTTGTCCTTCAGTAGATACACTTCCGCTTATCCAGTTTGTAAACCAAATAATAATGCTAAAAGGACTCATTTTCTTCTGTTAATTTACTTTGGACTATTATCATGAGTAGATATTGCACTGAGTGAAGAGTAACATAAAGGACCTGTGGAAAACCAGTAGAACTTTCTTGGTAGCTAGTTAAGAGCACTGTCTTAAAAGTTCATAATACATTGTTTGAGCTCAGTATTTTTCCTTTTTTTGTCATTTTTCTATTTCTGACTAAATAGCCTGTCCCAGATTTAGTGCTGGTTAAGCTGATTCAACTTTTAAATGAAATTGGCTGTATATTAACAGAATCAGCAGAAATTTTAGCATTCATCCTTTCTTTGGCATTTTACTTTGAGTTTGCATTACCAAAGTAATTTTATGATTGGTCACGATATAAGGCAGTGGTTGTCTTATTGCTCTTTTCGATGATACAGAGTTGAGGTACTCTTCGTACTGGGCTCACAAATGATGTTCCTAACACTGAGCTTTTTCTGATGTCTCTGCATCTCATCCTGCCCTAAACTGCACAAAGCAGGATGGCTGCTTCTGTTACTGTTGTATGCATAAAATATAATTCCTATTCAAGTAAAATTATTTCCTAAAAATCACTGCCTACTTTCTTCATGTAAAATGCTTTTTAGTTAGGCTTTAGCATTAGAAAAGTTGTAAAATATTGTTTCTGATTGGTATATGTAAGCTATTTTCTGCTCTATTCCCAAAATCTTTTATTTTATTCCATCACTCTTATGGGTTTCTGCTGCTTCTATCAATTAGCCTCATTTCAGGTTTCCACTCTTAGGGCAGGTAAATGCCTTCCCCATTTTCACAAATCATTTGAAATATGAGCTTTATTCCTGCTTTTACATATACACATGGGTTTCAGGAAAGGTGGTTTTACTAAAAGCTTTTATTTGTTCTACTAAACACTCTGGAATCTGATTACATATTGATATCTTCTTCAGTTCTCTCAGATTTAATATTTGACATTTATGTGATGCCTTGTGAATTTGTAAATGCTTTTGGAAATTTCTAAGAAGTTACCTGAATTCGAGGGTGAGAAAACTTTGTTATTGTTTTAAAGTCCTGGGTTCTAATTTTTCATCATGTTGGCACCATATTTCGGATTCAACAAAGGTGAAAAGAAACCAAAAGGCAAATTCAGTCTATTTCTCCTTTCCTACAACATCATTGATGCACACTTTATAAAGTATTGTTCCCTAAGGATATAGTTGCAGTAAATGATCAGAAATACTGTGCTCTACAGGCATTAACCTATATTTCAGACTAATAAGAGCACTGAGCAACAATCTTTGGGATTTGACTGGGACCATCACTTCCATGTGTGTGAAGTTTACATTTAGACCACAAGAGCCTGATAGCCATAACTGACTTTTGAGGTCCTGGTCTGCTCCCCAGAGACATTCCATCCACATGCTGGGGAATACAACAAACTCAGCATGCTCTCCATATCTCAGAGAAAGGAGAATGTGTCTCACATGTCAGATGGGAGCCTGAGTAGTCCTTGATTGGGCTGTTTGGTCATCAGGATTCCAGTGAAACCCAGCAACATGTGGCATGTTTTTTCCCTCTACTGATAAAGAAGGACACAGCACCATGAAGGCAGGCATGGTTACTCACAACAGGGCTGATCACTGGAAATCTGACTGCTGCATTGGATTTCTCCAGGGTTTCCATTTCAGTGGAGTAGTGTTTTGGCTTATACCAGACCACTGTCCCCTAATGGTGGTGGTCTAACTGTCTCTGGCAATGCATCTGGGGCAAGGGTGTTTCTCCCATTATCCTCTCCTGGAGTAACGGACTCTCTCTCACATTGTACAGACTTCATTGTATGGAATACAAGCAGTTCCTATTTTCAGACTTTTCTCTAAAACATAAAATATGAGAACTTTCCTTTTTTCTTAACAGGACCTGAAATTGTGATACTGTCACAAGCCAAAGTATTTATACATCAGGTTTATTGTCCTGTGCCAAAACTTAAGGTTTAATCGAGCTCTGGCTCATGGAAACATTTCAGAGCAGAATTAAGTTCCTTTTCTGGTGGACTCTATTTATTTGTTTGTCTGTTTGTTTATTCTTTTGAATGAAAGGTGATGAAACAGAACTATAACGATGACATGATTCTCATCAGAAAATTAGAATAACAAGGTTTTTTTACCTGTATAAACCTTTGAGACATCTATTTATATCCACCTGCCTTTCAGATTGATGCTGGACAAAGTAGTATCTTACCCTGTACCCTCACATCCTGGTTTTAAGTATTGAGAAGGCAGGAAAAATATATCCAATAGTTAGGCTATTTTCAGAAGCTTAAAATTGCAAATTGAGGTCTAGAAGCAAGGAGCAAATTGCTCTCAGACTTCAATGACAGAACACAGTTGAGACTCACAGGGACAAATTCAACCAAATAAAAGCATCATGTTTAAAAGGCCTTTACAAACATTGCCTGGACATTTTCTGATTTGATAGATCCCTGTTCCAATTGACATGAATTCTATGGGAGTGGAGAATTTAGTTTTAAGAGCTCAAACACTCTACTAGTTACCTGCTTGGTGAAGGAGAAGTGAAATGGCAAAGAAGTGGGGATGGGTGGATGGATGGATGGATGCATGGATGGATGGATGGATAGGTGGGTGGGTGGATGGATGGATGGATGGATGGATGGATGCATGGATGGATGCATAGGTGGGTGGGTGGATGGATGGATGGATGCATGGATGGATGCATGGATGGATGCATAGGTGGGTGGGTGGGTGGGTGGATGGATGGATGGATGGATGGATGGATGGATGGGTGGATGGGTGGGTGGATGGATGGATGGATGGATGGATGAATGGATGATGAGGAAGATTTGAAAGCTTGTGGTGCAGATGATTGGAATTACAAAGCTCAAATTTTGTTCTAGTCACATGTAGCTTAACCCCAGCTGACAGCTAAGCACACACAGCCACTCACTCCTGTCCTCAGCAGGATGGGGGAAAGAGAACTGGAAGAGTAGAAATAGAAGAACTTGTGGGTTGAGATAAAAACAGTTTAATAACAGAAATAAAATTTAATAATAATAATCAAAAGGAAAATAACAAAGAGAAATAAAGAATGACAGGTGATGAAAGTTGAAACAATAGTCCACCACCAACCAACCGATGCCCAGCCAGTCCCCAGGCAGTGGCCCCCTGACACACTTCCCCTTTGTTTTATTGTTGAGCATGGCATCATATGTTCTGGAACATCCCTTGTATCATTTTGGTTCAGCTATCCTGGCTGTGTCCCCTCTCAGTTTCTTGTGCACCACCAGCCTACTCAGTGGCAGAGTGAGGAGCAGAAAAGGCCTTGGCTCTGTGTAACCTCTGCTCAGCAGTAAGGAAAACATCCTTGTGTTATAGTTTTCAGCACAAATCCAAAACATAACACCATACAAGCTGCTATGAAGAAAATTAGCTCTACCCCTGTCAAAACCTGCACACCAGAGGCTCAAAGATATGTGATTCAAGAAATATGCTTTCATTCTCAGATGATATAAAAGGTTTGCATTGTAGCTGCTTAAATATTTGCACTGCTTTGAAAAGTTTTATGTGTACAATCCTGCCTATTATAGTAAATAAAACACTTTTTTACAGTTTTCTCCATTATTTCCAAGTGATATAAGTTTAGCATTGAAAATACCTGCTTGAAGTTCCTTTCAACTACAACTTCTTATACAATATCTCATATATGGACCTACATTTCTCACAGGGACATCTTTACTTTTTTCATGAATTATATATGGAGTTGGAAGAAATTTCTGGCCATAAAGATTATTCTTTCTTTCCTTTCCCTTCATTCTCGTGCTCTCTATATATCACCGTCTGTCTTTCTCATCTTTTTGAAGGCTTACTGCCTTCCTTTTGAAGTTGTTTTTGTTCTTTGAACAATAGAGGAATTCACTGTTTCAGATACCATTTTTAGCAAAACCCTATTCTATCAATTATATTGCTTTCAGCAGAATAATTCATGTGAAATAATAGCACGGAACTGAACTAATATCTGATTAAGAAAACGGCCCTCACTTTGAATGCTGTTTATCTATTTTCTTTCATCTTCTTTGCTCCTTATTCTAATCATTCTCATAATCAACTATTGGCAATTTTGATATTGGTAGATCTCTTTCTACTTTGGCCTGGTACGTTGCGTCATCCATTCCTCAATCCAGTTATTCTGCTCTTGACTGATTTCTGCTCTTAGTTATTCATTGTCATCTCCTCTTTCCCCAGGTAGCTAAGTTGAATGAGGAGTTTACTTGCTGCTTTGATATAATTCTGATCTAGTTATCAAAATATAATATTGACATATCTCTGCTTGATAGTTCTGATAAAGGAGATTCACAACATAAAAGTTGCCTCTTCCAGATCCTTCTTCACAACCCCTTTTTTCCCAGTTGTTTATTATTCTTGCTTCTGGCTTTATATTCTTGTTTCTGCTGCCACCACTTACACTGCTGCTCACTTCTTCAGGTAGCACACAGGTCCTTTCTGCATCTGTACCTGTGTTCTTTTCCAGTGTCACATGCAGTTCAACACTAACACCTTTTTTTAAGTCACTTGGTGTTATCACCTCTTTACTTGTGCCTCCCCCTTCTCCCAGTGAAAATAATGAACATTTTAGTCATTGTTTTCTAGTAGTTTTCCAAAGGCCTCAGGTTGCATCATCTTTTCACCTGCATTTCTTCAGGAAATTCTCTGAAAATTTGAAGGATCAAAAGAAAGGCCACTTCATTATCCAGATTATCCAGCAACTCTTTGAAGGAAAGGTGGACATGAATAAATGTCACAAGGATCTTTGTTAGTCAGGAAGCAGAGCTGACCCTAAAAGAAGGTGATAATGGGTGATGTTGTTACGATTCTTCTTATATCAGTCAAAAGTTGCTGGAAAACACCAAGGGAATTGAGGCTGAGGTAGAAACTAGGGGAATTGCTGCCAGAGTTCAATCAATCTGGACTTCATTTGCATGGCCACAGATCTACAAGACAAACACAGCATCACTCTTTAAAAACCAGTATTCACAACCATGGCTCTTAACCATCAGTGGGTTCAGCTCTCATCTATAACTATGCTGTGGTGTGCATCTGCATTATTCATATATAATTCCCTGCATCCCCTGAATGCTCACACTGTCTACTGAGTTAATTTGACATCCAGCTATAGAGCCCATATGTGGCCAGACACTTTTAATGAAACATATTTGCCTAGAAAAGGTAAGAGCAAACCGTATTGAGCAATGGAGAGTCTTATTTTTAATACTGATTTTCTTTATTTTTTAATATGGAAATCCCATAGCTCTAATAAAGAATATGGTTTTTCCTAGACTATACTAAATAATAAGCTTTTACAATAGGCAATTTTAAAACAGAGCTATTCGTCTTTCTACTATAAAGAACTATTCTTCTACTATCTACTATAAAGAGCTACTATTCTTCCCTTTCTCTGAAAAAGGAGTACAAGGCATAGGAAGAAACAGGAACACAGATGGTTCTTTGAACTCAACTTGCAGTTCATAAGTTGTTTGCAGGCAGATGCTCAAAGTCATAGCAATGTCACCATGGGGAGCCTGGTGTCTGTGCGTTTTAGAACTTACAGAGCATCTGTCACCATCCTGGTAAGACAGATTCTCTTACCAATAGGTTTTATCAGAGAAGATGTGAATCCAATTCTGAGTGACTCAGAGACTCATTTAAACACCAAAAGGTGTTCTCTTTACTTTGAGTGAGGGTGGCAGACTCAATCATGACATCATCATTTCAGAGTTGCCAGTAGCAACCAGTCACTTTGGTGCAATTTGGTAAGAAAAAAGAATTTCCACTCAAAAGACCATTTTTTTTCCTTAGAAGATTGGCTCTTCTAGAAGGCAACACAGAGCATGGCCTAGTTTGCATGCCCCGGTCAACCTGCAGAGATTTTCTCTCTGTTGATTATACAGGGAACTTTGTGAGCTTAGTACTAACTTTAGCAGCCTACTTGACATATGCATTAAAACAGCATGAAAAATCTCATACAGGAGCACAGTTTTCTGTGCTAAAGGTGTCTCTAAGGAACTGTCCCTTATCATAGTCCTATTCAGTTCTCAAGGGGACATATGCCATATTCCATGAAAAAATCAAAAATGGCTTTTCTAGTGAAAAATCACTAGGTATATGGTACTAGGACCTGAGTGCTCTAAAGCTGTGTCTATGCCAGTGTATTAAGCATTGCCAAGGGCAGTGCCAGGCAATCATCTACACTGCTAAGCCATTGGAGCCAGCCTCTGGTGCCACATTGACTATCACCAACTAGTTGCATTTTAAAAATTTCCAGGCATGAAGGAGTTTTCACAGACCACATCTTCCCAACAGCCAGTTTGTATGCAGCCATTTGGGGGCTGATTTTAAACTGAAAGAGGGGAGATTTAGATTATACATTAGGAAAAAGTCCTTTACTGTGGGGGTGATGAGGCATTGGAACAGGTTGCCCTGAGAACCTGTGGATGCCCCATCCTTGGAAGTGTTCAAGGCCAGGTTGGATGGGGCCTTGAGGAGCTTCCGCTAGACAAGGACAACCTAGTCTAGTAAAAGATATCCCTGTCTGTGGCAAGGGGTTGGAACCAGATAATTACTAAGGTCTCTTCCAACCCAAACCATTCTGTGATTCTATGATTCTATGACTCCTTTTGAAAGTAAACTACTCTAGAAATATGGACCTAACATGACCACAGACATATCTTGCTGCTGTAGGTGTAGCCCAGACATTCGCAGGACCAATGCTTAGGTATCCACACAGGCCTCCCCTGAGAAATTCACAGTTTGTTTACACAGAAAATTTAATTTCAGATAAGACTGACATTCACTTATGACATTCACTCTAGATTATGCCAATCTGTACTTGTTCTGACCAAGTATAAGCCATTTTCAAAACTGAGTTTGGTCATACTCGAGAAAAAACAACACATTGTTTTGGAACCAGACCATTCATGCATCAGTGCATGAATTTAGAAAAGCTGATCAAGAATATTTTAGCAAATAATTTCTTTTGGTTTTCCCTCAAAAAATAAATGCAAGTATAGACAAACCTGATACTCCCCATCTGTCACCAACTGTGAAGGCTCCCACCATGACATTTCTCACTGTTTCAGGATACGAAAAAGACAACAGATATTTTCTGAGGGACATCCTGAAAGCCCTAGAAGTTTATTTGAAAATATCTGGGTAACTGAGATTCAGAAGCTGAAGGAAATGCCGGTTCCTAATATATCCCTGATGTTGCTCCATAACACAGCTCTGTTGCTCCTGCTAGCAGAGGAATAGTTACAGCTTGTACTGAGATGAGGCTAAGCTGTTAAGCATGCTCCTTTTCCTATCACAGTTCCCCTGCAGTTTTTCTCATCTCCCAAACCTCCTACTCTATTTTCACTTTCCCATTTCTGGTCTATTGTCAAGAGACATGGCTTTTCCAGCTCCCTGGCTACACTAACTGACATGATCAAGAGATTCTATTTCAAAAGACCAGGAGAAAGGTTTGACAGCTTCACCTTCTGTAATAGCTATCAGACCTTCATCAAATCTCAAATCTTTAGTCAAACCTCAAACTTTCCATCTAAGAATTGTTTTCCAAGAAGACTTGACATCACTTAGTAAAGTTAATAATTTTTGTACACTTTTATATCATTGCCTGTATTAGTGGCCTTATGTATTAAAACAGAAAAGAGTTTAACTTAGTGCTCATTGTGAAAAGAATTGCATGTACTATTGTTTTTAACCAAAAGTGATTCCTTAAAGAGCAAAATCATCTGGAAATCTCTGGAAAACTTTGTCTTCAGACAAAGCTGCTCAAAGAATTGTATTTAAAAAGTTAGACTCTCTACAGAAAGGTTCTGCTATCTCTTTGCTCAGGGGACAGTTACCAGAGCACTGTGATATTAAGTACAAATTATGCCATTAAAAAGAGCAAGTAATTCACCCTGTTATAATCAAAATGTGGTAACTTCCAAAAGTAAAAAATATGATGGCTTCCACTGCTCAAATCTGAAAATGTTCATTTGATTTGATTGTACAACTGAAAAGCAGAAATGGTAGCCTGGAGAACTTTGTGAAATTCACCTGCAGGTCTTCTTTTAGTAGCAGCATCCTCAGGTAACAGCACTTCATATTCCCATTTTTCTGTTCACCACATTCATCTACCAGCTGGATATTTTCTGAAGCCCATAATCTTTTCTTTATCACAGCTCTGTGTGAGATAAAGCAGACTAACACACTGCTTTTCTTCTACTGTCTCTCTTATAAATATCTTAAAGATATATTCTTTTCTTAGAATCAGTCCTCTGTCATGGGGCTGCAACCCACAGAAGGGAAGTTGATCTTTCCAGCGCCAAGTGGGACAACCTATTTTTAAAGATTTCTTTAAAATATGAGGTAAGCAAAGTCATGGTATGGGAAAAGTCCTTTTCTCCAGAGCAGGACAATCAACCTGAGAAGCACAAGTAATGGGGAATAATTCTTAGTATAGAATAATTCTTAAGTACCATTTTTGAAGGAAAGAAGAGCAACAGATAAACATAGTGGAATCAAATCAAATGGAAGGAAATTTGGCTGTTAATAAATGTTAATATAGAAATTAGAAGAATTACCTAGATACTGAAGATACTAGTGCATCATACTCAGTTACTTCCGTTGTCAGACTCCTTACCTTCAACTTTATGTTTTGTATTTTTCATAACATATGCTTAGTACTTGAGAGATACTGATATCCCAGTATGATACAGAAATAGAAGCTTACATTTGCAGAACAGAAACATCTAGACCATCAATTCCAAAGAAATCCAGACCCACTGAATTCTGCAGAAAATGTAACATGAAATGAATCACTCATATTTTGGTTCTTCAGCAAGCAAACAAAATGTAGAAAGTTGTTATTTTCCAGGACAAAATTGGTTTCATTATCCTAAAATCAGGATTTAACCAAAATTTTATGGTTTTAATTTATTTCTGGGGAAAAAAAAACAAAACAAAACAAAACAAACAAACCTGAATCCTTAAATCTTAAATTAATCCCTTAAGGTTTCCTCTTCCATTACAGAAGTTGGATTCATACCTCTTAAGATAGAGTTATATTTTATGTTGGACATCCACCTTAGCATGGGATGACCAACCCCAGAATGCTGATGATAGGTGACCTGTATTCCACTATAATCCCCACTGAAAGAAAATGGAATCATAGGTTATATTTGTTGAAGTATGTCATGGCAAATATTTAACCATTAATTTTTTGCCAAGCCAAAACATTTGTTTGATAAAAAGCCTACAATAAAGTGTTTTAAATGTCTTATGTTATAAGACTTGATTATGCATTTAAGATTTTTTTAATACAGTTGTACTTAAAATACAGTTTACAGATGAAGCATAACCTTCAACTCTCCCTTTACAAGTTGTGTTGTGAAATACTTGTCAAATTAGTATGCCTCCAGCTAATAAAATTAAACATAAGCAATCAAAATATTTTTTAATTTGCAGTTCTGCGCCTTAAATCAGTATTTTTGAACAATATGAACTGTGTGGTTTAATTAACAAGGAATAGGGCTTTCAATTTGGTCCTGTATCGCATCTTGTGTAAAATAGTGTTTCAAATCCTGCATTAATTTACTCCCCACCATGACTAGCACAGTTCAAAGGCAAAAAATAATATTTTCAGGGTTTAGCTATGCACAGTTATCTAGACTCCTATCTTTTAATCTTGATTTCCACCCACGCCACAGCTTCACAAGCAGGAGGATTAAGAAATAGGGCAGCAAAAGCATTACTATCACTGCAAGCTGATGCCTATGGAAGGTAGTGGAGGATAATACTCAGCTTTAGTACTTTATCTAACCTACTTCAAAGTGTGTTTTTTGAGTCATATTTAAGTGTCCCACTATGTATGCTATTATGTTGCCTTTGCACAGTCCTTGACAGCAACAGGAAATGGCTTTTGAATGTTGGTATCCATCTTTCACAGTGAGAAGGGAACTAACACGTGAGAACCAAGAAGGATTTTTCCCATTACTGCCACATCATTCCTCTCAGATCAGTCCTTATGTGAGTCATCCCAACTGGATGTGGTGTGAGTATGGGGCTAGAAAAATGTCACCATGGTTGCAGATGTCAGTGTAAACACTGGTTGCACTTTTCACATTATCTCTCACTGGGAAATTACTGATCCTCTGCACCTGCAGATGCTGCATTGGAAGACAAAATGGTGTGCCTTCTGGAATGGCTGGCAGCTGTATTTGGTTGCCAGACATGATTTTAGGAAAAACAAAGTGAAGTTCCTTTGGATAGCCAATGTAGTGGTGATACATTTCCATCACTGGAGCAATGGAAGCATGTAGTGTATGTGAGGCAGAAAAGGTAAGATACACAGCAACTGGTTTCTCTCAAGATTTTCACTCTAAAACATATTTATTCAGGAGGTCCATCCTTGGCTGGGAAAACATCACCTCCGTGACTGGGCTGGAACAGTTGCATACTGTTAACATGTTAACATGTAACCCAACAATGCTTTATTGATGGAAGTAGTGGGAGTCAAACAATAAAATGCGGTTCACTTCAGCAGAATAATGATTATGTTCTATTTTTACACCTTCATTGTAAGCAGTGACACAGTTGCATCTTGCTGCTGCCACCTGCATGGAGTAGAGTTCAGATGCTCAGTCTCATTAAATTTAATTATGGCTCCCTAAGATTCTTCTCCCTACTATTCTATTTGGTGAAACACTTAATTAAATACAAGTTCTCATTATTGTTTGATTTTTAGAAGTTGTTATTCTACTGAGATATATCTCTATTAGCAAATAAAAAATGAATGCTTATGCCTTATAAAACTTGCTTTGTTAAAGAACTGTTACAGAATTATAACCCCTTTGCCTAACAAATTGTGCACATTCTATGACATTATGGAAATAGAATCAGATGGTATTTACAAAAAAGAATGAAAAAGGAAGAGTAACAAAGTTGTTTTGTAGTAGACCATAAGCTTGGACTTCATTTTGTGACCTTTTTTTTTTTTCTTATTTAGACATCATGAACATTATGGCAGATTAAAAGAAACAGAAAAACCAGAACATAAGTGACTGTCCATTTTTATGTTCTAAATTCATAAGGTAAAATGGGAGATCATGAGATAAAGTTGTTTCACTGATGTTTTGGGCTAAGTCATATCAACTCACAAGGGGTGACATAGGTGCAGGTACATAGCTATTTTGCAGTTGAATGTTGGTGTCTAGTGCCATTTGCTGTGCCACTGTCTTTGATTCCAAAAGGTCTGGCTTAACTTTTGTGTGCCATCTGCCAGACCTTTGAGGATGTCTCAGATACCACAAGCCAAAGAGTGTTAAGTACTTACACTCAGTTGACTGACTTGAGTCCTTCCCAACAGCTGTAGAAGCATGACTGGCATGCAGCAACTTAATGCACCAAACCTGATTTACTTCACAGAACATTGGAGAAACCAGTTTAATTTATATGAATGTCTCATTCTTTTCAGCTCTTGTGCTTTGTTAAGTAGCCAAATGTTTTTTCTGACTGCGAAGAAAATATTGCAAAGAAAGCTGAATGATTTAGCACCTTTAAAAAGTCCATGCATGTTGATAATATTTGAAGCTTCTCAGTGTATTCTACAGTCTTTTCAGATGAGCTCCTTGGATACTTCATCTATTTTTAAATCAATCTAATTCATTGTCTCCAAATTAAAAAAACAAACAAACAACCTCTTTGTGCTTCAAACATAATCACAGTATGCACAAGGCTGGATCTGATGATACTCATATAAAAATAGGCATATTGTGTCAGAACTGAGGTCCACTGTTGCACCTCTAACAGTGACCAACAATGAGTATCTGGAAGGTGGTATCAGGCAGCAAATACTAATGCTTCCTGAAAATGCTCTTCTTGCTTCCTGAAGTTTATGACTCAGTGACTTCCAGAAACAGACAGCTGTAAACAGCAGCTGAGAAGATTCTTCATCCTATATGAGAGCTCCTTTTTCTAATTTCTATTCTGTTTCCCACTTGCTAGTTTCCTTTAGGTCCATTTCCCTTGGATAGTTTGGTTTTGTATAGGAAAAGACAGTAAAGAGCTGATCCCCATCCCTCCATTCCTGGGGTCTCCCTTGAAAAATCTGTTGGCTTCACATTAACCATCTTCCAGTTCTATGGAGCTTTTGCACTTCAAGTATATTGATAATGTCTACCTTGTTAAATTTGCTTTATAATAATCACATCAGTCTTCTTATACATGAGAATTCATGAAACATTTTTGTTATGAAAAGCCTAATATGTTATGCAAGGTAAGATCAGACATTAGATTGCTTATTGCTTCACTTTTACAGTAATTATAGTACTTCAGAAAGGAAAAAAATCCACAATCCATCTTTTTGAATGAAAATCTTCATGAACCTAAGTCTCTATGAGACATTATTTTCAGTAGTTTTGAATTGTTTCTAGCTCATGTTTTTTTTAAAAAATCAATTATCATAAACCAGTGCTTTCTCCTGTCATTCACTGCTCACTGTTTAACACTGCCTCTTAATCAGAAAAAAAAAAAGGCAAAGGATCCTATAAATTGTATTTATGATAGAAGTGTAAAAAGCTGACACAAAACCCCACATTCAAATAGGTTTAAATTTGACCACTGGTCCTTTCCAACCCTTACTATTCTATGATTCTATGATTATTTCACTCAGTACTCTAGTACATAGCCTACTTAGCAAATAAAGGATAATTTCACAATTAGGCAAGATGTATGCAATCTAAAACTATGAATCATAGAATAGTTAGGGTTGGAAAGGACCCCAAGATCATCCAGTTCCAACCACCCTGCCATAAGCAGGCACACCTCACACTAAACCATGACACCCAAAGCTCTGTTCAACCTGGGCTTGAATACCACCAGGGATGGAGCACTCACAACTTCCTTGGGCAACCCATTCCAGTGTCTCACCACCCTAACAGGAAAGAATTTCTTCCTTAGATCCAATCTAAACCTCTTCTGTTTAAGTTTGAACCCATTACCCCTTGTCCTGTCACTACAGTCCCTAATGAAGAGTCCCTCCCCAGCTTCCCTATAGGCCCCTTCAGATGAGGTCTCCACGCAGCCTTCTCTTCCTCAGGCTCAACAGCCCCAGCTTTCTCAGCCTGTCTTCATATGGGAGATGCTCCAGTCCCCTGATCATCTTCATGGCCCTCCTCTGGACTTGTTCCAACAGCTCCATGTCTTTTTCCTGTTGAGGACACCAGAACTGTGCACAGTGCTACAAGTGAGGTCTCATGAGAACAGAGTAGAGGGGCAAGATCACCTCCTACCTTCTAGTCACACTCCTTTTGTAATCTGGTCTTCACTGAACCTCAGTTAGCATTGTATTTGAATATGGAAACAGCACTAGAAAATGTGAAAACAATGACATTTTTCTAACTAAGATGAAACCCTCACTTTATTTTTTACAGCTTAAGTACATTGTGCTTTTGAAGATCATAGAATCATAGAATGGTTTGGGTTGGAAAGGACCTTGAGATCTAGTTCCAACCCCCTGCCATGGACAGGGACACCTCACACTAGACCACATCACTCAACGCTCTGTCCAACCTGTCCTTGAACAATGCCAGGGATGGAGCATTTACCATTTCTCTGGGCAACCTATTCCAGTGCCTCACCACCCTCACAGTAAAGAACTTCTTTCTCATACAATCATAGATGTATGCTTACTGTAAACCTTCTTGATCTTGCTCCTGAGTGGACCTGGGGGCTTGGGGTTGCAGTAGTCTCATCACTACCAGTCTGTCAGACATATATTGCATGGTTATATTTGTTTTAACGTAATTTAGAAAATATCCCAAATTATCATTAATTGTTATATCAGACATTAATTGTTATATCAGAAGTCAACAAAATGAAGGGATGTTCAAAAGGTAGGTGAAAAACATGGTATAAACTAGTCTATGTCTAGTTGAAAAAGTAAGTGTCTAGTCTACACTATTCATTTTGGTCTCCTACTCTTTGTAGATCAGCAGGCATATCCTAAAAAAATTTCTGATTCATTTTAAAATGGGTTTGAGTGGTATGAGATGAATTTCTGTCTAAAGTTTCTCTACTTCACAGATTCTATAAGGAGGCTGGACAGCTAACTGTTCCATAATTAAACCTAGATAAAACAAGTCCTATTCAGAGGAGCAGAAAAGATTCACAATGCATAAAAACTTTTTGTTCACCCTCCAATTTCACAAACCACTGGTTCTAATAATGTGTAAGGCCAGATTGGTGCCAAAAGGTGTTCCTGTAGTGATATGCTACTGTAAAAAGGATACCTTAACCTGTTCTCTCTTCCAGACCAATGAATTGTCATAATGGCTAAATGTCTATTTAAAGGTCCGCATTAGGTAAGGAAGAATCCCACAGGCCTGAGCTGTCAGAGCAAATAATACAGAAAAAGCTGTTTAATACTCACAAAACCAGTGTTTGGATAAAACCATCTTTCTTGCATAAATAGTAATTCCGTAAATATTAAACTTAACTTTATTTATGGCTAAGGATCTATCATTTCAGGGAAAGGTTTTGGGTTTGTTTTATTTTCTAAATAAGTTTAAACACTGCAGAAACCTTAATGCTTTGGCTGTTTAAATAATCTTTCACAAAATACTTTGTGAGTGCAATACAGCCCTGAATTAATGCAGGAGACCATAGTTATTGCACTTTGATATTACAAAGATAGCTTTCTTCTGGCCTCAGTAAAGATCATATACTCCTTGTGATGATATATACCAGGTGGAGATCCTGTGAAGTAAGAGGGTTATATGTACTTTGGTCTATTTTCTAACACTGTGTTAAGATGGGAATGTTCCTGAATCACATAAATTGAGCTCATCTTTAGTGCTGTGATGACCTCTCACTTCCCATTTAAAATGTGTCTGTCTCTGTGGCAGCTATTTACAACCTTATCCTGAAATATATACATCAAAGTAGATGAGAGAGAAAAAAAGTGTGAGAGGGGAAGCATCACAGAAATAGGAATGTGACCAAAGTGAGTATCTGGTCACATAAGACTATTTCTAATTGTAAACCTGGACCATCAGATCTAGGCCATCAAATTTGTTGTCATGAAAGCAAGTCTTATAGAATCATAGAATAGTTAGGGTTGGAAAGGACCCCAAGATCATCCAGTTTCAACCACCCTGCCATAAAGCAGGCACACCTCACACTAAACCATGACACCCAAAGCTCTGTTCAACCTGGACTTGAATTACCACCAGGGATGAAGCACTCTCAACTTCCTTGGGCAACCCATTCCAGTGCCTCACCACACTAACAGGGAAGAATTTCTTCCTTAGATTCAATCTAAACCTCTCCTGTTGAAGTTTGAAGCCGTTACCCCTTGTCCTGTCACTACAGTCCCTAATGAAGAGTCCCTCCCCGGCATCCCTATAGGCCCCCTTCAGATACTGGAAGTCTGCTATGAGGTGTCCACACAGCCTTCTCTTCTCCAGGCTGAACAGCCTGTCTTTGTATGGGAGATGCTCCAGTCCCCTGATCATCTTTGTGGCCTCTTCTGGACTTGTTCCACAATTAATGGTTTCAGCCTCATTAATCCATCCTTTGTTAATTTTCTCACTACCTACATACACCACAGGAAGCTGCTAACTGTTTTTGAAAAGAGGGATAAACACAGGCTAAAGACATGGAACCAATCTAATAAACCACCCAGGTAGTAAAGGAGATGTAAGGATCTAATCTTCAATTGATTCCACAGACAATTGCATTTTTCTGCAGTTTAGCATCCCTCCTATTTTGCCAAAATCCAAATGCCAAAGAGCCACAAAATTGGAGTAAGAGGTCAAAAGCACTTTTTGTGAAATGGCACCTGAGAGGAATGTAGCTTCCCTTATCCTGCAAGTTTGTCCCTCCAGGAGAGCTTCACTTATAGTTTTAAACTACACTATCACAAACCCCACAGTTATACTGAAACATCTTTTGTTGCAGACTGTCCAAAGGCAACCTAATTCTGGGTCATAGTCCCAGGGTTGTCCCAGATGGAAAACAGATCAGATACACAGCGTCTGTGCCCTGTAAGCAGAGCTGTTTGTACACAGTCTCGTGAATCAGGGTTGTACCTTGCCTATTAATTCCTACACAGATTCAAGCCAGTACCTACTGGTGGATTGGTCTTATTTTGTGTTGAATTCAATTCTTAAAACAACTCACCATTGCTGAATTCCACCTGATCCTGCACAGCAATATGTTGTCATGGAAACTTGAGTCAATCTAGTCATTCATCATTTTCTTCACATTGAAACTTGAGTGCAGTATTTTTCAAGATTGAATTAAGTTCCAAGTTACCTATTTGACAATAACATCAAAGAAATTTATTAAGATATATTTTATCTTCCCAGGGAAGTGGCAGAATCATCATCCCTGGAAGTGTTCAAAACCCATGAGGCCCTTAGTGACATGGTTTGGTGGTGGACTTGGCTGTCTGAGGTAATGGTTGACTAATGATCGTCTTTTCCAACCTAGTTGATTCTATGACTTTATGATTCTATAGTTAATAGCTTGTCATGTGAATATAATTTAACAAACATAGCATATGAAAACATTATATATCTAAGTCATTAGCTATTATAAGAATTATATATTTATCTCTTCAATAATATTTTAAAATATACACAGTATCTCTATATTTTATACATTATAATACATAATTACAGCATAACATATATGCTTTTTATACTTTATATAAAATGTATCATTTTATATAATATAAAAACTTGACAATTGAAAGTTTGCTCACAGTGATACACTGATTTGAAATATCTCAGTCAATTTGCATAAAACAAGTACCCTCCATTCTTAAATTAAATTATATTGAAAATATTAATGAAAGTTGTATTTTAATTATTTATATCTGCCTATCCTGATCTTGACTGTATCTCGTAAAAATGCTATTTCAATATTTTCAAAGCAAGTAGGTAGGTAGCTAGTAATGTTCAAAGATGAAAGCATGGTTTTTTATGAGTCTTTGTGAATGAAAATATGCCCATCAAAAATATTCAGACATTTGTCAGATAAATATTTGAACTTTTTGATGACAAAACTGAAATTCTGGGTGTTACTGCTGTTTGTCGCTAGAACAGCTGAGGGATTTTTTCTGTTGAAAGTGAATAAAGGAAGTCTTTGTCACTTTCATAAATTTTTAAATATTTTCTCTGCATGCAATAAACCCCTTTTTAAAATTACAATTAAAAAATTAATTATTCAGAAGAAAACTAAATATTGGTGGAAACTGCAGTTTTGATTAAAACTCTGTGCCAAGTTGCTCCTTGGTATCACAGTTTATTTGCTTCCTTTCCTTTATTCTCTTTCTAGATTCAGTTTTATTGACTCTTACACATCTTCCTTATGGTACCTGTGTCTGCGGGACTCTCTTGACATACTGAAGCAGTTCAGTAAGAGCAGGAGAACAAAAGCACAATGGGCAAAGTGGGCATCCTGATGAGAGGAAAAAAACCCTATAAGAGCACAGAGTCTGCCAATTTCAAATCCTATGATATTAGAACTTTTAATTTCAGCCAGAGCTTTTGAACTTGTCTTCAGGTGTTTGCTTCCTATCTCTAAAAAATCAATGGTTTTAAAAAAAGAAAAGCAATTTTCTGACAGGCCCCAGTTACCATAATAGTAACTTCCATGGCCAGATAAATATAGAAGCACACTGGGAATCAGGAAGACTGGCTTTGTTTTTGATTTTGCCACTCACAGTTTTACACAGGGTAGATCACGTCACTGTCCATTTCCACTTCTATGTTTGGGATATGTCCCTGGAGTTTGGCTTCTCTTTCCTATGGGTGTATATGGGTGAATTTTAAGGACAAAACCCTGATCTGAAATGAGTTCCTGGCCAACACAAGCAATAAGCTTTCACTGTGGAATTCCTGTGTTTGGGCCATCACTTTCCACACAAAGAATGAGTCAAAAGACTTGATGGAAATACTTTTTTTAAAATCATTTCCTGCTCATAGCTAACAGTAAAGGTTTGTATCTAAAATTATGCTTCCTAGTACCAGCTCCTAACCACTGATGCTTTTTAAAATTTCTCTCATTGATGAAGGAGAACTGTGGCATCAGAAATGTTGACCCCATTGGTACTTCTGGACTTTGATTAAATCTATTGTTAACTTCTTTCCTTCAAATAATATATAAAAAAAAAAAAAAAAGAAAAATTCAGCTTTCTAAGTCATTCTCTGAGAAAAAAACAAATGAAAAATACTTAAGACCTCTAATCATCCTCACATCCTGTTTCTGAGTTTTCCATTCTATCATTTTTATTGCAAGCTGGTAGTCAGCTTTTGATACACACAGTATCAAAAATATCTCTCTCAGATAACCGTTCCACTTACAAGGAATGAAAAAACCTGGATGTATATTTGTTACAGGAAATTTACATCCAGATGAGTCACAACACACCAAAGTTAGTCAAATATGTCCATGGTTCAACAAGGTGCATCACAATGGATAGGGAGTGGAAGGAATAAATATTATGGAGATAGTTGCCAGAGCTGTGTGTAGCTGGAATCTAAGCAGGGAGTAGGGCAGAAAAATGATGCTCCTTATTATTTTGCCACCTAAACCTTCACTGATAATAGGCAGGCTTGTGATGCAGTGGTTAGAGGAAGAAACCAAGAGTTAGACCTGTTTCTTGCTCTACTGTTGACAGATGCCCCACATACCTTACCCGTAAGATATGTACAGCCACTGTAGGTTGGCCATGCTTAATAAATAGACAAAATGTGGCTCTATATCATGCAGAAAGGAACATGTATAAATGTATGTGTAATGTAAAAAACTGACTTTTTTTTCTGGGTTTGGAGTACTCTTATGCATACTGATCTAGGAAACCTCAGGTGCCTTGTCAGGGGAGGTCCATGACAGCAAATCTGGAGTCCCTTTTGGCTGAGGCAGTTAATTTCTGTGTTTTTCCCTGAGAAGCATGTTGCATCAGTCACAACAGACAGAACTGTGCCTAAAGCTGAGAATTATTCAAATTCCTTTAGGAGTATCCATTAGTAGCTAACCTACAACTGTAACTATGGCTTTTGTCTACTAATCCTTTCATTCCTTTTTATCATTCTTGATAATGTTTTAACTTGATTGCATGTCGCTAAAAAACTATAGATGCCATTTCATATCCTTCCTATACTATTAAGATAGAGACAAAAACAGGTTTCATTTTTTAAAAGTTTCTGCAAGTCACAGGCATGAAACCTTTCAGTCATACTTATGCAGAAGTCTGACACAACAAATACCTGCTTCCATGCAATCGATGCACAGATGTCACTGATACTGATTCTGTGGAAAAGTAGAATTTGCTCCCTTCAACATCTATCATTACTGCACTTTACCTGCCTATTTGTTTATTTACTCATTACTGTTATCTCTCTCTCTATCTATCTATCTATCTATCATCTATCTAGCGAGGGTGTTACACACACTAAGTGTATAACAATTATTTTGCAATCCTTTCTTATTTCAAAAATCATTCTTGTACAAATCAGTACCTCAGTATGCCAGTGAAAAGCGGTATTTGGTTCTCTTTTAAGCTCTAAGGACTATCACCAGCTGGTAGAGAGCTATGAAGTAACTACAAATTACCAATTGCTTCCATGGCAGATGAGGCAATAGCTTCTGAAGATGGATAATACTCAGCTTTGCAGTATCAAAGATGTCATCTCCTGTATGACCTACACTTTTAAAAATACTTGAAATAATGTAAGCAGAGGAAAGAAATCCTTCTTCTTCAAGCCACACAACATTAGTGGTTCAAAGAATAATGAGCTTTTACCAGACGATGTTATCTATTTTATAGATTGAAAGAGAGAAGGAAATCTTCAAGCTTTTTGAAGAGCAGAAAAGATGCAAACTGATCAGCCAATAGCAGGAAGAACCTGTGAGTTTATACAGCTTCTAAGTGCTTCAGTAGCCCAAGCAGAACTGTATATTACAGCACCAAAGTTCCCTGTTTTGTACAAAGCTCTGCTAGCAATGTTGCACTTTGGTCCAGTAGCAAAATGTCTCTCCATTAGCAAGGCAAGCTAAAACAATATCTCTTTTTAATGCATGGGCAATATATCTTCATAATCCTAATTCTGACAGATCTCAACTGGTGGATATTCACAGGTTTGGCTTAGCCTTAAGTGGAAGCAATGTAATATCTAAATTAAAATATGCTCCAGTATTTGCCTTGCATTTGTATAAATCAGATTTGCTTACTTCTTTCCTTTTCTTAGTCTCTCTGCACCAATTCTCTTCCATTCAGTCAGCTATAGCAAACGCAGCCACACAGGCAAGATAGGATGGTCATGATTCTACAGTGCCTGCTGTCTTGGAAGAATCTCTGGCACCCTCTCACAGTAAGTTTTCAGCCCATTTCTGAAGCTCGGGTGACCTGCTAAATTTAGTAAACTTAAGTCTTTTTACTTTGTGAAATCCTGGGTAGGTAAATGGGGCTAAATTAGTTCTGAAAGGGGAAATTCAGAAGATTTTGAGACTGGTGTGAAAAGTTTTGGCTGATATAGGTATTCTGGTCTGGGTCTGAGGGATGCGATTACTCACTAAAAGGGCTGTGCCAATGAAAGGTCCTATGTGTATCTATAATTTAATCCTAATTCTTTAGATTGAATAATAGTATTATGTGTAAAATTGTATGGGAAACAGTGTATCACAATCACTGCAGATAGAATGGGTAGGAGCATGAGATTAACATACATGAGTAATACTAAAACAGTACAAGCCAACTACTTAGACTAAGGAATTTCTAGGATCAGACTATATCAGGTGCATGAGAAAGAGCTGAGTCAAGGCTTTAGAGGGGCAAAAAGTTAGAAGAAACCACATAATTGCCAAGCAGATATAAACATAATCTTTGCTTCATTTAGATTGCAAGAAAACAGTGTAATCATATCCAACGGCATTTTTGTAGATTAAAATGTTTCATAATATTGATTGCACTAATAAAAGATGTTTCTGTCACCCCAGATACATTCTTCTGCCCTTGAAAAATGTGCCTGTAAAGCTTCCCATCTGAGATATTCAAACATTTCTACTTCTTGAAACTAGATTTTTTAATTTCACTAAATTATGTGAGATTTCTGCAATAAAATATTTAATTTCCCTCCCTAGAATTTTTCTACTTTTTACTTTGTATTCACATTCCTTTTTACATATTTCTTACAAGTCACAGCAGCCCATGCAATTTCTATGTCACATTTGCATGTCATGACTTTTTTTTACATGATTATTTTATTAAATTATTTTCATCTTGTTTACACAGAAATCCAATGGCTTTCAACCTGTGTGTTTTGCCAAGTAATACCAGGAGATCAACAAATCTAGGTACAGTTATTCAGAAAAAAGAAAAACAACAGGTATGTGCTTCCTTCTTGACAATCTTCTTTAGCTGATAACAAATAGAACATTTCCAGTACAGCTGCATCCATACCACGGATGCTTTGTTGTTAGTCTTCTACAATTAAAGTGCTTCTCCAGCCCATATCTCCGTAGTGTCAAAAGCATGCATTTTGCTGCCCTGCTTTAATTCCTTATATGTCCTGACTTTATTTAAAGGAAAAATAAAAAAAAAAAAATAAAAATAGAGAAGTCATTATTTGCTTCTTGTAGAGCAAAATACTGAACAGGACATAGAATCATAGAATCATAGAGTCATAGAATCATAAAATAGTTAGGGTTGGAAAGGACCTTAAGATCATCTAATTCCAACCCCCTTGATATGTCCCTGAGGAAAGAAATAAGATAATTATGAAATTAATTTTAAGGGAAGAACATGCAAGGGCACATTGCTGAGAAGGTATAAAGCACATCTTACTCTGTTTCAGAGCTTACTAAAATTCAGCATGAGAATGTGGAACACAAAAATAACAAGACACCAGAAACAAAAGAAGAAGGCTGAAAGAAAATGCCTGGTTTATCAAAGTACAGTACAAAAGTAGCACACTCCTGTGGTCTGAGAAACAGCAGAGAACTCCTACAAACTCATGCTGTCTCTAAATGCAATATCCTTCACATCCCTGTTTCCCAAGTGAGACAATAACTGACTGGGTCCAAAAAGAACTTCCTCTCCTCTCTTCCTGATAGTGTGCAGGTATACAGACGATGAACACACGAAGGAACTGGTTACTCTAATTGATAGGAAGACACCTGCAAGCTAGATGAAAACAATTGCTTTGAAGGAACAGAGAAATTCCTCATCCAGGCAGTGCTTATGGCAAAGTTCACAAGTTGTGCTTCACATATCCTTCGCTGGACTGTCATATGTGAGTAAATTTTTTTATGTTCTAAAATCACAAAGACTGATTGCACATTGTCCCTTCCTAAATCACAGAAAGCCGAGTCACTCGTGCTGACATGTGGACTCCGTGTGATTCAGAAATGTGTCCCCAACCTAACCACCTTGCGATTATGTAGGTGTTACGGCAACCATCTCAAATGATAGATAAATTCAGGGTCTTCTAGTAATTCAGAGCTCTTCCACTGAGGACACTATAACCACAAGAAATTCCAGTTATATGAAAATGCTGACAAGTTAGAGATTAAAAAGGTGTTATCCATGTTTAGATGATTTCTCAAATAGCCAATGAAATAATTCAAGCTAAAGGGACCATCTACATTAATTTTATTGGAGATATATTACACCATTATAGCTTCAGTACTTGTTATGTATCACAGCAGAATAGAAGCACCTGAATTCAGTTGCAGCATAGATTAAGATGTTAAAGCAAGCTATCACTGCAAATAGCCCACACTATAGGGAGAACAACAAAATAGATTGATGATATGAGCAGAGATGTGCAATCTTCAGAGGGGAACTTCAAATTAAATTTCAAGTCTGAGCTCATTTGAAATTTGAGAAGCTGGGATCACAGTCTGAGGGTGCCCTTGTGCCAGTTTTTGCTGCATTGTGCTGTTTGTCATACTGGGAACACTCACAAAACTTTTGAAATAATAAATGACCACCATAAAAGTATATAGTACTGCAAGAGCCATCTGGCACAAGAAAAGCAAACAGATCTTTGACTGCAGGTCACAAGCACATTTTCTACTACTTTTATAGTGTCCATCATTTTTTCTTCACTACTGGTACCCTGTCAGAATGTTTAAAATAAATTTACTGTTCTTTTGTCCTTTTATTTTCTTTTGCCTAAGCTTGTCACCTTTCCATTCACGCTTTCTGCACACAGCATACCTCATCATAGCTGGGCTGTTTGTTTGCCTTTTTCATAAGCACTGACATTACAGTCAACTTCAAGCTGGGGACAGAACTTGCTTGAAAGAGCACTGTTTGTTGGAACAAGGAATATGGCAACATCCTGACTGAATATTTTCCCTTTCAGGGATGCTGGCGAGGGACTGTTCATTAGGGACTGTAGCAACAGGACAAGGGGTAACGGGTTCAAACTTAAACAGGGGAGGATTAGATTGGATCTAAGGAAGAAATTCTTTCCTGTTAGGGTGACACTGGAAT
>NDXB01021933.1:0-21149 GCA_002631895.1 Agapornis roseicollis | reverse complement strand
TTTTTTCCTTTTTTTTTTTTTTTTTCCTCAGTTTTCAGGGATATTTTAATCTTTGCTTGTCTCCTCCATGACTCCTTAAAAATAACTGAGAAATCCATTCTTCGTCCTTTTATGCCTTCCCATAGAGAAATCCAATGCTATAGGAAAAACACAGCAGGGTTTGGGAACTTCTGAAGCTATTCTTGTGTACAGTGTCTCCAGCACTTAAAACATTAGACAATGAGGAATTCGAACATGGTGCAAAACTTGAAGAATAAATCATTCGGTGTTAGAAAATGGTTATACAGTAGTGTGGATCAGGCTGCACCTGCCCTTAGAAAGGACATTCCCTGCATGGCTCTCTTTTCTGTGCAGAAGTCTGTTTTTCCAGTTCAGTTTCTTTCTCAGTAGCCTCCTAATAGCAGCTTTAATACTTTTTATCTTCTTCCACTGATTCCTTGTCTCCAGAAGTGGAATTATAAAACTGATACGAACCCAGAATGTTTAATAAGAAGAAAGGGGATGCCAGCATTTGGGGAGACAAAAACAACCTACATTCAATCCTTGCAAGTGTCATAAGGACAACGAAAAGGTCAGTGACTTCATTGCTAAACAAAGCATGTAAGAAAGTAGTGGGGCATGCTCAAGAAGAGAAGCCAGATACTTCACAGTGAAAGGCACATTCAGTATAAATCATGGGCAAGCTTGCTTAAGATCTGCTACATTTACATCTCTGATTCAGTCTCTGCTTCAACCTCTGTGCCATCTTTGGCTTGCCATCAGTTCTCTCCCACAGCTACCTGTCAGCCCTCATCTTTTGCAGCCTAAGGATTCCCATCACCATGGCTGTCCCTGCAGCATCTTGCAGAGGGAAGACTTGTTTTGCAGTGAGCTGCCTTATGAGCAAACTTGTGAAGAGCAGAAGTGATGAAACCTCAACCTACTTTATACAACCTGCCTGCCGGTTGGCATCTGGTCAGGGTGAACAGTGGCAACAAGGTAGTTATATTCTAGAATTAAATGCAAATTAGACCATGGTAAGGAATGCATTTTAAAGCATCACAGAAAGAAGGAATGATGTGCTTTTACAGGTGTTGGCTAGAGAATTTCTAATGGCATCTGTCCAGCAAATACATGGTTTAGTTTCATCACTTGTCTGTAGCATTAAAATGCCTCAGCTAATGCTTTCCAACAATATGCCTTTAAATACTAATCAAGATCAAGCCTGAAGCTATTGACCCTGTTGCAACACAACACATTAGCATGCAAGAGAAACCTTCTCCACAGGCATCTGAAAGGGGCAAAGCAGCCCTGGGCCCAGAATTGGGCCCCACATAATCATTATTCTATTTGGAAGCTTAAAAAGTGCTCCATTAAATTTCAGGAACTATTGATTGCTCTTGAGGTGGTTATGCAAACTCAATTATGGCGTTTTGTTTTAGGGGAAGGAGTAAGAGAGAAAAAATGAGTACATGCCAGGATTTAAGAGAAAATGTACGTGATTGAGAGGCAGAGCAATGTCATGGGACCACAACTTCAAAGATCGAAGCCTCGTCTAGCCAAATCCTTTTGGTTGCTCAGACATCACTTTACACATTGCTTGAGGCTGCTTCAAAGAGTGTCCTAACTTTGTTCACCTTCTTTTCATTGTACAGACAGGTATCTACAGTTTGCTGTTTATTCTAGTTTAACAAATAAATTAAATCACTGGGGAAGAAGAAGGAAGGGGAGGGGATACCTGTGCCCATGCCTGAAGGTTGAATTGAACCTTTTATCTTGTTTAAAAAGTTGTCTACAGAATGGAATAAATAGGAGTATTATTAGGATGTGGGCTTCTGTTCTGAGAGCTTCTAAACATATAAGCATACGGAATAAGTCTGTGCTTAAATAGTTTGCCCAAATGGGCTACCTTGATTCACCTCTCACAGAAGCAAACTCCAAGAATATTCCACCTCATCTACTTTACCTACAACATTTGTCACCAATGCAAGAACCAAAGTGAGATCCAGTTCAGCCCATACTGGTGGAGAGTAAAAGCCCAATAGGACTGAAATAACTGGTAATGTTGACTCACCTCCCAGTGACAGAAATCATTCCCATGTCAAGTATTGGATTCCTTGGATGTGTCATCAAAGATATTTGGGAAAAGACACTGAAAATGAACGATGCATCTTCTCATCTCTTGCTGGACTCTTCAGGGAGCTTGCAGCATTGCTTCCACACTGCACTTAGCCATATATATAAAAGGGTAGTTTGTTTTTCCAGGTTGTCAAGTCAAAGCCTCTCAACAAGCACCAAATTCACACAAACCTCTCTGTCAGTGCCTGGGGCTGGTAGAGGGGAAATAGTGGCAGGACTCAAGAATTTAAGGAATGAAGATGAAGGCCACATATAACTGAAGCAAAAGAAAATGTGCAAGGAAAAACACAATCATCAGTATTGTTTGTGTGTTAGAGCTTCTAGAACACAACAGGGAGAACAGTTTATAACTCATAAACTAAGAAACAGAAGTATTTTGCTCAAAAAAATGTGTATAATCTCACAAAGTAATCAGTTAATAAATTGTTTATGAGCATCTCATTGCACTATTGGACCTTTGAGCTGTATTGGATTACTACATGAAAAGCATTGGGATTGCTGTGCAGACACAATCATAGTAAAAATTTAATCAAAGGAATTGCTATGTGAGTAACAAATAAACAATTCAAATAGTTTATGATTTCATATTAAATAATATTTTAATAGTTGCTCCCTAATATTAAATTCTTTGGGCTTATTATTCAATTCATGAATGTTTTTTGTCATTTATTCAATTTGAATGTAGATCTATTGTAATTTTTCACTGAGGAAATGCAATTAATAAATTAATAATTATCAATAATTAATATATATAAATAAAATATAGCTGTTAATAAATTAATAATAATGCCAGTTGGTAACAATTGAAAGCAATTACAAAGTAATTTCATTCAAAGGGGAGAAAGTATTAGGAAGGATTAAAAGATCATTGCTGCGAGCAATGTTTCCTGTGGCTGTGAGGAAGCCATGTCACTTTGAGATAACTTTATGTCCCCTTTTGATTCATCATTTACTTACCCAATCCTAATTTTACAATGTCACACATTCTTTCAGAGGATTCCCCAAAATCCAGCTGTCCCTGTAGATCTAATAAGAAAGACAGTGCTGATGGCAGAAAAACTAATCAGCTTCCATCAGAGGCAACAGATCTGGTTTTTTTTCCCCTCAGATGCATGATCAAGGCCTGAGTTCTGCTGATGTTTTTTATAATATCTTTTAATTTTAAACATTCCTTAACAATCTTAACAAGCTGTGTGGTTCAGTGGATACACTGGAGGGAAGGAATGCCATCCAGAGGGATCTTGACACGCTTGTGAGGTGGGCTGATACCAACCTCATCAAGTTTAACCATGCCAAGTGCAAGGTCCTACACCTGGGTTGGAGCAATCCCAGGCACAGCCACAGGTTGGGCAAAGAGGGGATTCAGAGCAGCCCTGTGGAGAAGGACTCAGGGGTGGTGGCTGATGAGAAAATGAACATGAGCCGGCTGCAGTGTGCGCTTGCAGCCCAGAAAGCAACCGTATCCTGGGCTGCATCCAAAGGAGCGTGAGCAGCAGGTCCAAGGAGGTGATCCTGCCCCTCTACTCTGCTCTCGTGAGACCTCACCTGGAGCATTGTGTGCAGTTCCGGTGTGCTCAACATAAAAAGGACATGGAGCTTCTGGAACAAGTGAAGAGGAGGCCACGAGGATGATGAGGGGACTGGAGCATCTCCCATACAAAGACAGGCTGAGAGAGTTCGGGCTGTTCAGCCTGGGGAAGAGAAGGCTGCGTGGAGACCTCACTGCAGTCGGCTCATGTTCATGTTCTCATTGACCACCATCCCCAAGTCCTTCTCCACAGGGCTGCTCTGAATCCCCTCTTTGCCCAACCTGTAGCTGTGCCTTGGATTGCTCCAACCCAGGTGTAGGACCTTGCACTTGGCATGGTTAAACTTCATGAGGTTGGTATCAGCCCACCTCACAAGTGTGTCAAGGTCCCCCTTGATGGCACTATATTAGTTCAGCCTAATAATTAAATATTTTGACTGTTTATCAGCACTGAAAAGAGGAATCTTTCACAATATGACCCTCCTTCAGAACAAAATATATGGCTTGAGACTAAGCAGACAGACAGGGCTGCACATTTGAGAGAGGGGAGTAGCTTTGGGAAATGCTGTTTGCATTCCTAACTCCCATACACACGTAAGAAACTGTTATTCAAGCACCACACGTCTTCTTCCAGTACAACCAGCCTGAAATCTTCTGCTGTTTCTCTTGCACTGAGATCTGGTGGGTAAATTCACAGGAGCAGTCAACACCTTCTTCTTATCCCAGCCCTGTTGGCATTAACTATGTCCAAGGCAGGGTTAACAAGCTCAGCTCTCCTAGGTCTATCCTGCATCCCAGGTCATTGCCCAAGAGCTGTTTTAACTTCAGCTACCTGTGTGGACTCAAAAATATAGTGAGAGTTCCATGCCCAGAAGTGTGGAGGGAGCACAGAGCATCCTCTGACATGCAATCAGTGACTGAAACCAAAGTATAGGCAATGAATACAAGTCAGCATGCATGTGCCTTTAAGAGTGCTGCATTTCTATGCTCTGTTGTGCATTTGGATGGACAAAGGAATGAACGTGTTCAACTAATTCTCTGCTGATGAACTTTTCCATAGGTGGCTATTTTGAGACTTGGCTAACTTGCTAAGATTAACTGTCTTGGTCTAAAGTGATATAAGTACTAAATTACATTGCAAAATAATTTTTGTTCAGGCTCTGAAATCAATCAGCAACTGTTTTGTGGTTTAAACCCAGCTGACAACCCAGAACCATGCAGCCGCTCACTCACTATCCCCCCCCTCCTTCCTTCCCCCAGCTCCCAGAGGGATGGGGAGGAGAATCAAAAGAATGCAACTCCCATGGGTTGAGATAAGAACAGTCCAGTAACTAAGGTATAACACAAATCACTGCTGCTACCACCAATAATAATAATGGTAAGGGAAATAACAAGGGGAGAAAATACAACACCTCACCACCTGCTGACTGATACCCAGCCTGACTGAGCAGTGATCTAAGCCTTTCCAGGTAACTGATCCCAGTTCTAGTTCCTGGACATGATGTGCTGTGGTATGGAATACTTCTTTGGTTGGTTTGGGTCAGGTGTCCTGTCTCTACTTCCTTCTGGCTTCCCCTCCTCCCTGGCAGAGCATGAGACTCAGAAAGTCCTTGGTCAGAATAAACATGACTGAGCAACAACTAAAACCATGGGTGTTACCAGCACTGTTTCCAGGGTGAAAGTCAAAAACACAGAACTGCACCAGCTACTAAGAAGAGAAAAATGACTGCTGCTGCTGAACCCAGGACATGTGGAAGCTTAGAAAATAAGTGCAGTGGAACTTAGATGCATCAAAAGCATTTTGAATGGGTCAACAAACATGAAGACAGGTAAACTGAATTTGATTTAATTTCTAATTAAAGTAAAAGAACAGAGATTGAAAATAAAGTTTTTAAGTACAGGTAAAAGATATATGGAGCTTCTTGTCAGAGATGAGAGACCAGCAAAAGCTGGAAAATATGTCTGTAAGGTGTTCCTAAGTGGACAACCATGTCAGCCTTAGGAAATCCCCTCAGATGAAAGTAGTTTCAGGCTGCAAGAATCATAACTAATAGGTCTGTTCATATGATTTTATGGTCTGAAAGAGGGAGATGACAGTAGGAGGTAAAAAAGAATGACTCTAAGTCATGTAGTGATATGGAAAGATGGGAAAAGACTGTTTTCAGTAGACTCACACCTATGTAAATGCGCGCATACCTTCTGTCAGCTCTTTCCTTCACCTTTTAACATTCTGGAGGCTCTAAGCCTTTTTGTTTTTTCTTCCGAGTCTTATATTTGTTTTGATAGGATGGGCAATGGTGTGTGGCTTGTAGGCTGCATGAATGAACACATTAAATCTTGCAGGCTGTTTTATGCAAAGCATCTGTTACAGATTTGCCTGTGATTGCCATGGATGGGGTTCGCTGATGTGGGTGCTTCTGCACCAGCTCAGGCTGTAAATAGCAAATAAGGGATCTAGTCGGATCTAGTCAATCCGGAGTCTGGGGGAGAGTAAAAGGAAGATTCACCCCAGATGAGAGGATTCCCTAGATTGTTTTTCCCTTGATATATGGGTGTTTTAAAGCTTGGTTCTCACCCTCTGTTTTTACAGCTTACTCAAGTTAATGTCAAGCCTGTCTACCTCTTTTCTTTAGTTCAGAAGAAACTCTTTCCGCAAACACAATCCATTTGAGAAAGTTGTGCTCCATTGATTTGGCTACAGTTCTGCGAGGCATCTGCTGCTGCTGTCACTACAGGGACTTGCCAACTTCCCTACCTCTTGTTTGTGTTTTGATTCATAATTCATATGGAGAGAAATCTAATCTCACAAAAAAAATTAAGACTTTGCCTATGCTTTTTACTGCCTTTTCTTTTTTAATTTTCAACTTTGCAGAAAATCCATTGCTCTTTTATAACAAATCTCTCACTATGACACTAAAAAAATCAGAGGTGGAGAGGAGAGTTCCTGTTCTGTTCTTAAGGAAATTCCATTCTATGCTTTTTCCCTTCTTCTGAATGAGAAGACCAACCACAGAGGCAGGTGCTAGGCAGGAAATAGTTAAGCACAAAAGTATGTAAGAAGAGAGAGCTAGCTGACTTCCACTGAGCTTTCTTCCACCTGATTGTTAATCCTTCTTTCAGACTCCTTGGGAGTCAGTACTTGCTGCAGGCGTTCTTTTATTTGGAGCAAATTCCATAAAGTTTATGAGAAAAAATGAATGAAAAAAAAATGTCCCAAAAATAGTTCCCTTCAAACCTTACCAGGATTTTGTTATAGGTGAATTAAACCTAAATAGACTTTCTGGATGATGAACATAAAGGGCACTATATCCTCTACTGTGCAGTAGAACATGTTCTCTCACAAACAGAAAACAATTGCATTCTGAAATGTCAGAGGCTATCCACAGTCTCACACTATTCCAGACACAAATACACCTTTATACTGGATATTATTATTTTTGTTTCATTTCTTGATACTGTCAAAACTCATAATACAAGGACAACACATCTTGAATTTGAAGATACTTACATTAGTACAATCATTATGACCCAAGTAAGATACAAGTGATCTCACATCAACTTTCTAATATATGAGTGATCTCATATCTATGTGTGATCTCATATCAGATTTCTAATCTTCTACTGAAGTCTTGCTCAAACACTATGATACAATACTTAGAAAGGAAGTACACGGATGAGAAACTGGGATCAGCAAGAGATTTCTAATTATATGGGTAGTTTCCAAAGGTGAGAACTCAGTCTAGAAGTAAGAGTATTGTTGTTTGGTAATACAGTAGGAAGTACTATTTGTGGTACATCATCAACAATGATGTTAAACAGCTTGTCCCAATACCCACCCCTGAGGAGCAGCATTTGTCACTGGTCTTCATTTGTACATTGAGCCACAGACCACAACTCTCCTAGTGCAACCCTCCAGCCAATGCCTTATCCACCGAGTGGTCCATCTGTCAAATCCCTGTCTCTCCAGTTTAAAGACACCGTGGAACAGTGCCAAATACCTTGCACAACTCCAGGTAGATAATGTCAGTCACTCATCCCTTATCCAGGGAAGTTCTAAGCCCAGCTATCAGATTTTTGGGGCACAATTTGCCCTTGCTAAGCCATGCTGGCTGTCTCCAATCACCTCCTTATTTTCTGTGTGCCTTGGCAAGTTTCCAGGAGAATCTGCTTCATGATGTTGCTAGGCACAGAGGTGAGACTGATCAGTCTGCAGTTCCCTACATCTCCTTTTTTCCCCCTTTATAAAAATGGGCATTATGTCTTCCCCTTTGTTATTGAGAGTGGATTTTCATCTAGAGGTGGATGTAAGAGAGCCAAAGTTTGCAGGAAGGCATGGCATTTTTTATTATGCTAGCTAGTACAAGTGGAACACCCCAAACTCTTCATTCTACAGCCCTTTTTTGTGCCAGTTCTTCATGTTATGTCAGTAACTTCCACATCATCATGTCAGTGTTGCCACAGTAAAATTAAGGTGCCTCCTTCAACCTGGCCAGGGTAGTTCTTATAGGCAGAATTGTTCTGTTCTTGTTACTCCAGGACCAGTTGGCATTGATGATGGTGACACAAGTAACTACTGGCATAAAGAAAAGATTTGGAGGTTCATGCAGAGAGGAAACAGGAGTGCTAAAGAGATTTAATTGCTTTGTTTCTTTCCTCTCTTTTGAAAGCATCTTTGTCCCTAGAGAAACATTTAAGATCTGCCATAAATCTATGTAGGCAAACTCTGGTCTACATAGAAAACTATTTGTATTTGTGAATGCAGTTGTATGAGCCTGCCCTCTGCCTATGACACATATTGTATACTTGCCTGTGGCTGAACTGGCTTAACTATTCCATTACTCGATTGTACCATTTAAATAT
The DNA here is from genome assembly GCA_002631895.1 of Agapornis roseicollis. Classification (NCBI taxonomy): domain Eukaryota; kingdom Metazoa; phylum Chordata; class Aves; order Psittaciformes; family Psittacidae; genus Agapornis; species Agapornis roseicollis. The sequence goes on along the minus strand of NDXB01021933.1, from coordinate 12,643 downwards.
GTAGGTTGTTCTCTTCTAGAACATCTTTTAGATTTGTTTTCCTTAAAATAGGGGTACTGGAGCACTATACTCTCCAAATTATGTGAGAAAATTAGATTCTGTCTTGTGATCTTGCTTGCTTTGACTGAAATTCTGATGTAAATACAACAGTCAAATGTTGTTGGATGAGTGTTTTGATGTGGTTTGGGCTGGTTTGTTCGGTACCGAACACATGCCGAATTCACGCTGCACTGCAGTAAAGTCTAAAATGCCATTAGAATATATTTGTGACAGCATGAGAAGAAAGGATCAAACTCCAAGATTTTTCTCTGAAACATGAACATTAAGAACATTACAATGAAATAAATGACTGCTCCTTTTTACTTATTTATTTGGTTTTTGCTTTTGCATGGAATAAAAGAAAGCCATTGTTTTAGCTCACAGATTCTCATAAAGGTGCACTGCAGTGGTGCCTTTAACCTTTTTGATGAATACTTTCTACTGTCATTACAAGACCTGAATCTGTCAAAGATTTTCTATTCTATTGTACACTAAAAAGTCCTAGTTTCATCCATAGATTTTTTTTTCCTTTTCCTATGAAACACACAGATTTATTGTGACCAACACAGCGCTTTATTTCTTTGCTAATAATTGCATTTTCCCAAGACATGGTAAAAGGTTGTAGAGGGGGAAAGAAGAAGAAGAACACTCACTGAAGGGAGACTGGTATTAATATGTGAACAGCTATAGAGAAATCTTAGGTGACCACTATGCTTCAGTCTCTCACAGCTGTCAGTCATGCATCCTAATGAACACATCCTAATGGAGCTGCATCCCTCCTCCTGCATAATTCCTCTCAATGTTGTTAACTGCCTTTTTTAAAGTGACATTATAGTTTGCAGGTGCCCTAAAGCTTGCCTGACCAACATATAACAGTGAGGCTGAGGCTACCATTTGGAGCCGTTTATATCGCTGGCTTAGCTGCACCCATCAAAACAAACGTAAAGAAATCTCACTGCATCCAAATGTCATCCTAGGAAGAAGGATGAAAACCAAGCATAGGAGGGTAGAACTATAGCCTGAAAAGTCACTGATTCTGAAAAGTATTTAGGCACTGTCATGAAGAAGTCACTCAGTGAGAATTTCAAATTGAACGCCATAGTTAATATACCTGAGTAAGGTATTGAACCAGCTAGTGATGGAAGAGAAAAACCCTTACATTTTTAATGTATTTATTCATCTACTTTTTTATATATTCATTTGTTCCTTCTATATACCTCAAAGGAAAGACCAAGGGAAGAACACTGTATTCAGATGTGGTTTCTAGAATGCAGAAAACTGGAACAGATAGAAAAAGTTGTTACAAAATAATTAGAGGGCTGCAATACCTGCCTTTTTGTGAGAGACCTGAAAAACTGAATCCGTTCTGCCTAGCAAAAGATGACTGAGAGATTAATTGATTCCAAAATGTTTGCATCAATGAGGAGACAATAGAGCTGTTTCATCTACTGAAGAAAAAACATTACAAGAATTAATGACAACAAACTTCAGACACACAAACTGAAATTGGAAATTTGGTACATATTTAAAAAAAATGAGGTTGATTTGCCAAGAGTTTAAAATTCCTAAAGGAGATGCTGTGTGTTTTGGTTACGATTGGGTGATGAGGTGACTTTGTCTGCCCTGTCTCTTACAGTCCCTATCCCTGCATGTTGATAAAATTGTTTAAAATACTGATTTGGAAGCCCATAGAAATTTCTCTGCAAAGGGGAACTTTAGTCAAGATTTCTTGAACTCTGGCCCTTCACCTGGTAGCTTATGCTGTGCAAGTCCACATTTGATGGGACTTCCCCTTTGCATTAGACTTTTGTCTCAGATTTTGGTTCTGATAGATCATGGTTTGGGATAATCACCCCTGTCCAAGCAGCAGGTCAATCTGATGGATGCTTCATTTGCTCCCCAATTCAACTTATTCCCAAGGACATCCAATCCCGACCAGAAAGGGAATGCCTGACCTCAGGCAAAAGAGGAAAGTTGCTATGCAAGTTCTCTGCTGACAATGTGCTTAGTGATGGGGTCTACTATTCCAGGGGTTTGAAGTCCACTGTTAAATAACCTGTCAGGTGCAATCTCGGCAAGGCCTGTATACTTGAGCATGAATACTGAAAATAACAACACTTAATAATAAAGGTGCCACTAGAAGAGTCATTTCTGCAGATGGAATTTCAAGGAGCTTGGATGTAAGAACTTATAGGTGCAGGTCAAAGGGACTACAGGATAAAATAGTGAATTATATCAAGAAAATATGAGCTTTAGTTCTTGAATCCTGCCTGTGTACAATTTCAAGTTACAGCTTCTGCTATGAAGATTTTCCAGAAAAGAATAGCTAGTGATTCCTTCACTAGTTGCCACACAGTTCCCATAGGTAAATGAACGGTAACTGGTTAGAAGGTGGAGGCATTTCCACTGGGCTTTTCCTAAGCCATCCTATTGCCATCTGCTCCCCTTTCACCTCTCAACTATTGTACAGAAAACGTCATGCGAATGCAAGTGTAGTAAGGAAGCTGGGATCAGATTTAATTCCTTTATTAAGGACTCTACCTCCAAGCCGCAGCTGCTGAAGCGGTATTTTGAAAGGGTCTAATGAGGTTTGAGGTTGCCTTTGAACAAGCCACAAGAGCACAAGGCAAGACAACAGACAACAGGCCTGTGGCAGGAACTGCCAGGTATTCAGTGTGGCAATGTGACTTCACTGATCTCAAAGTGTCAGGCAAATGTAGGCACCTTGCCATGGTGTGAGCTAAGAAGCAACTGTGGAAGACACTGCTGCAATGAGCTTAGCCAGACCAGCTGGGGTAGCTTCAGTAGACCACTCTCCAGTGGCCTACAATGATTGCAGTGCAACAGAGTGAAGCTTTCTTCCTGTTGAGGACCTCAGCTGTGATGGATGGACAGAGAATATGCATCCTATGCAGTAGGCAACTACCATGCAAACAAAGTCTGTTTTGATCTTTTGTGTGCTCACCATTCAGAGAAAGTATAGGCCAAGATAAATATCTGTGAAATTCCACAAACATTTTTCATCTCAGAGGCTCTAACTGGCACATCAGTGAATGTTAGAGGTTGCCAGATTCTTGATAGTAAAAGCAATCCTCTTTCTATTCCCAGCAGTACTTTCATGTTGGCCATCTAGCACACCACACAACAGATAAGCCATCACAGATGCCCATGAATGTAACCTGTATCTTTCTTCATGGTCAGACCTTCCGCAGCATATAGTATAGATCCAGCCATGATATCATGGTCTGATACCTTCAAATGAAGTTTGGACACCTTTTTGAAAGAAACATTTTTGCCAGCCACAGGTTGCTGGACTTGGTGAGAGATAGCTAGATTAAAAACTATGACTGAAATAAAAAGGATTGCCCCACTCATACCTTTTGGCTTCATACTAAGTCCATCTTTGGCTTTATTGTAAACTAAGCATGATTTGATGTGTACCCCCAAAGCTGCAAAGAAAAAACTATTAGAGCCCTGATTTGACAGCACACAATAGTGCAACACCAATGTGATAGTATATCCCAAATATCAGTATTTTTAAGAAAATTTGTATTCAGTTTATGTGTTTTTTAATGAGTGGCAAGGCAAAACAGCTCTGCCCAGGAGTACATCCTAACAGAGCAGAGAGATGATAACTCACCCTATTAAATTCATCAAGTAGAAAGCTGAACACAGGAAAACAAGCAATAAGCAATACAAAGTTTTATTGGAAATACAAAATTAAGGAGCAACATTGCCTATACTTGAATTCTTTCTATTGGTACCTCACCTTTTCTACTATCTAGAGAGACAGTTTGGTGGGAGAAGTGTCTCTCCCGTTATCCACACACTGAACCTTATGTCAGAGAAGGTAATGGGCACTGGAATTAAATACAGTCCTCATCCAACCAGAGTGTCCACTTGGTTCAATATGTACACTGATGGTCTGTGGCTTCACCCCTATACTTGTAATGTCCATCTTTCTTGGAAATCTTTCCATGGTTTCAGAGCCACAGGCATGACCTTGCAGAGCTTGTAGTATTAACGAAATCATTAGTCTCATCATAAGAGCTGATTCTTAACTTACAGACATTTCAGTTTCCTAAATTCAGAGTCATTCATGCAAATGACAGCATGACACAGAAACGCAGTGGTTGTTCATTCAAAGAAGAAAAAACACCCATAATTTTAAAGACAGGAAGAAAGCTCCCATTTGACACTGTTCCAAATATAAAGGCTTTTGGTTTCTTCTTTATCAAAACAATAGATCATGGCATTTAAATGACTGATGAAAGAATGTGTTTTATTTTCATTTTTCATTACTACAGATGAATATGAGTGACGAACTTAGAGACACATGTACTGAACTCTTCAGTTTTTTGAATAGCAGAGGCAATCTCTGTGTGAGCAGAGGCTTTCTGCACATTGTCTGAAGATGATCTTATTTTATTATTTTGGTAAATTATCATGATTCATAGGAAAGACAAAAAGTGCTGAGAAATGGGGATGAAACACAGACACAACAAGGGGTGAGAGGAAAATTTGCTGGATGTTAAAAGAGCATGTGATTTATGCCTTTAACAAGTGAACATTATCAGAGGGGCTCCTGATGAGATCCATGTCCATGATTTTCTCCTCATCTTTAGAGAATCTGGTTCACCTGGATGGACAGGCACTTTTGGTATCTAAAATAAGGTATACAAAACAAGCATTCAAAAGACTTTACATAACTGTCTGGCTCCACCTGACTTCTGAAAAAGTAATCCGCCAATCTGTCTATGGAGAAATGAGCTTTAAAATCACAGCCCCTTCTGTAAAACATACACAGAGACTTGAATACAACCGAATTTGCAGATTCACTGTCTCAAGATTACAGCTTACACACAGACAAGGCAGCTGGATCCTTCCATCCACAGAGGATCAGCAGTCAGCCTGGCTGCCTCCAGATTTTGCAGTGCATTTCTGTGGGCCTCTCTTGCTAGGGCGGCATGGTTATTTATAGAGCAGTGGCTGGAACTGGAGGAGATACAGTCACTGTGAAGAGGCATATCAAGGAGTGCGGGCTCAAAGTGTTGCATTTAAGCTGTTTGGTCAGATGCAAAATTGGATTTTCAACAAGCGTTTTTTGCAGGGAGGAGGTATCTATATTCCAGTGGAATTTTCACACTGAAGCACAAGAATTGCCCAAAGTTGCAATTATTGAAAGTTCTGCATTTCAAAATTTCACCAGAGTACCTTCTGATAGCTACAATCCAGTTGCATTATTCTGCCTTTCTCTGCCAGATCACATCTCCCATGATTCACTCAAGCTGAGAACACCCAGAATACACTGTCTCTTTTTTCTGATAAGGACCATATGATCCATCAGACAAGATGTAAAATAGCCTGCTAATATACAGAGGAGAGATCCGCCTATATCAAAGCTATGCTACTTAAGAAATACCCTGGAAGTGTTTGCAAATGGAAATGCATCAAGGCTCCACAGGTTTGGGGTTTTTTTCAGTATTTTAGCTTTTACAGTCAAAGTAAATAAACAAATAAAAAAGAAATAACTGCTGATGTGGTAACAGGCAATTGGACAGAACAAAAAGAGTGGTACAGAAAGGTGAAGTAATCTGCCCCAGAGATTGAGTTTATTTTCAGGAGCTCTTCATTGCTTAGCATACTGTTGTGCTTCACAAGCTCTAAGACTGGAAGCAAAGTCGAGGAAGGCACCAGAGCAGGCTGTCAGAATGGAACATTAGTCATATCATCAGCCTATGCTTAAATAATTCCCATGTGAGCTGTTACACTAAGTTAAATATACTGGGTCTTATTTTCAGCTCTGTTACTCTTGCATGAAATCATTAAAACTAAGGAATTGCACTACTGTGTTTTAGAAGAGAATTAAGCCTATTTTCTTCATTTAAAAATAAAATAATTACTTGTAATTGGTAACTCTGTACCTTTAAACACATGGATCAACCTTTGTCTTTTCCTTGAGGAAAATAAAAACCTGTGTTTTCTTCTATGAGCCTGCAGCGATTTGGGAGAGAGAATCAGGGATCAGCTGTCATTGCAGAGAATGTCGGAGGAGTTTGTGGCTGCAAGCCATAGTCAGGAGGTTAAAAAAATAACAACCCTCCATCATGCAACTGGTGTGTTCACATTGTTGGAGGGAGATTAATGGTAAAATAAGTGGGTTGTTATGATCCTTGGAGGAAAGGTGCAAAGTTTACACTGATAAAAGTACATCCTATAGCATCACATACACAGCAGAGCTGGCACAGAAAAATAACTAGACCAGGTTTTGATGGGGCTTTGAGGAACCTGGTCTAGTGTAAGCTGTCCCTACCCATGGGTTTGGAACCAGATGATCTTTAAGGTCCCTTCCAACCAAAACCATTATGTGATTCTGTAGATGAGAAAGAATAATCATGATTTAAACAGGGGAGGTTTAGATTGGGTATAAGGAAAAAATTCTTTCCTGTTAGGGTGGCGAGGCACTGGAATGGGTTGCTCAAGGAAGTTGTGAATGCTCCATCCCTGGCAGTGTTCAAGGCCAGGTTGGATGTAGCCTTGGATGTCATGGTTTAGCGTGGGGTGTTCCTGCTTATGGCAGGGGGATTGGAACTGGATGATCTTAAGGTCTTTTCCAATCATAACTATTCTATGATTCTATGATGAAACCAGGGTTATTTCTTCCTCTTTCTCCTTGTCTGCATCCCCACCTCCTTCCAGGATGAGAAAAACAAGCATTTGCAGTGAGCAGTATGATGTCTTACTGTCCCAGATGAGTATGCTGGGGAACACAGAGATCAATGGGATAAACCAGCACCTTTATCAGTTCATCTTCCTTGTTCAGGAGGATGAAGACCTCCAGTGACTCACCAATGCCACCCTCACCCCAGCTGTGAACAGTGTTTTCTGTTTGCCATCTAGCATACTTCCCACTGAACAGTAATGTTAAATTACCTACCCCATACCCTTTTCCTTCACTCAGCCCTTAATCTCCACATTCACGTTTTTATTTTTTGTCCACTTACACTTGCCCAAAACAAAAACCAACCCTGCCCTAAAATGTTAAAAATGACAGTGAAATAATAAAAGGTCATCTCTGATGCAAACACAGTGCTTTGCCAAACTTCCATCAGATCGTAATATTTATCTGTTGCATTACCTTTCTCAAATCTGTTTCCATCTTGAGCGGTCAGATGATAAGCCCCTGTAAAACAGGCTTGCTCTTTTGTTTGTATAGAAAGCCAGATTTGGCTTAGCACCTCAGGTGCAGGTCTTTACATGAACGGAGTTGCTAAACCACAAAGTTTATCTGGTACCTTAAATTTCAGTAGTCTTTAAGAAAAATAGCCTCTTAGGATAGGTACTATATGGAGCCCTGCTCCCCCCACCTTTATTAGGAGCCAGGCATGGACACAGGACACCCCGCATAACAGCAAACCATACCAACATCTTCTACATTGTGAGAAAAGGTGATGTTTTGGAAATCAACACAAGATTCAAATGCCCCCTTTTAAAGGTGGTGGGGCAAAAGCCAATAAAAATATTTCCTTTTTTTTTTCTCCAAAAAGTACCCCAATTCAATGTGCAACACTTCCACTGGAAGAGTGAAAGACCAAGAATATAGGCAGAAGTAAGGAGGGAGTGTATTTACTTGTAAATAATAAGATAGAATAGCTAAACTAAAGACAACAGCTAAGATGAAGAAAGGCAGATGAATCCCCATGATACAGAGCTCAAAACAAACATAACTATTAAGGTTTAGGATAAGAGCATTACTCAGGCAGATTATCATATAGCTGTCTCCTGTGAGAGCTATTTCATCTTATTCTGAAGTAGTTGACTCTGGCCCTAGTCCATGAGTGAACAAATGAGTTGACAAATGTTATTTCTGACATTGTGGCAAATCTTATGTTTCATGGCATGTGGCAGGTTTTGAGACAGTCTGCTAGATTAGACTTTATTCACACAAATCATGGCAAAGGGGCTGAATTATGAAGTATTGCTATATCACACCTCTACTGTTATGCCAAGCTTCTTGAACTGTTTTGTGGGGTTTATTTTGTTTGGGTTTTTTTGTTTTGTTTTCCAAGGGACAAAATGCCCAGCTCCAAATGAATCTTGATTAAAATGGATGTAGGCAGGCTATAAGGCAGATTTCCTGACTGAAAACATGGTGTAATATTTTGGTCAAATCTTTAGTCTCAGCATCCCCATTCCTGCTGGGGTAGACCTTCAAAAACGCAGGTGAAATGCATAATAAAGAATAGCGCCTGTACTGAGTAGTCTTGCAATAAATTGTAACCAGATTTCTGGATAATAAAATATGTCTTTTATTGTAAAATCTTAATTTAATTCATAGAATCATAGAATAGTTAGTGTTGGAAAGGATCTTAAGATCATCCAGTTCCAGCCCCCCTGCCATAGGCAGGGACAACTCACACTCAGGGCTATTCTCTATATCTGAGCTTCTGAATGTCATTATTCATCACTGAGGCTCTTCTCCTCATTTTGTTTTCCAGATTTTTAATTTTCCTTGTTAAAACTTACTTTCTTTCTTTATTTTTATTTGTCTCTTTACCATTTGTCTATGCATCCCACACTAAATTTCCTCCTGAAATCTGCTTTATAGCATGTCAGCTTTCTTTGCTGTTACATATTTTTAGATTTTCCTCCTCATCACAGAGTCCTCTGCTAGTTTCCAATTCTCTGCTCAAAAAGACATTTGAGGATTCTTCTTTTCTTTTCCGCATTTCACATAGAAGCTAAAAAGCACAGGGTCTGATCAGGAAGAAAGGTCAGTTGCTAATAGGAAAGGTTGCATTGCAAACATACTTCTACACAGAACTGTTGCACCAATCGCAGCAAAGGACACGCCAGCGTGTTGAGCGCCTCTTTTGTTCTGAAGGAATGTTCCCTCCTGCTATCAAATCTCCCTGTGCAAATAAGACTTCTCAGATGGCACAAAATAATTTCAAACAGACCCAGAGGCTGATAAGCATTTAAAAATATATAATAAAGAAAAGCTTTGGAAAGTAGCTGGAGGAGAATTGAAGTTTAAATGTCCTTTGTTATGAAATGCAGACACTAAGAGGAAATTCAGGGTGTGGGATCATTTTCTAGTTGCTACAGCAGAGGATGAGGAGATAAGATCTGGACTTGTCTGTTTGGTTTGCTTTATTCTTTCACCCAGTCCCATGTGGCTTTGGGCTAGTTGGGTAACTTGCTGTGCCATGGTTTCCCCAACCTAATTACCAATGGATTACATACAGCTATGATATTTCCAAAGCAAAATTAGAGAATGAGAAATGAACTTTGAATTCAGTAGTGCTCATAGTTACTCTGAGCATCCCGCTTTCAGTTTGGGGCTGGAAGACCTTTAGAACAATTAAATTAAAACTCAGATGAGCTTCAGTACTTTTCTTCAGACTTCCAACCAGAACTACACCCCGCTTTAACTCAAGTTCAGGGTAGGTGAATTTTCATCGCCAAACAGCCTGGAAAAAATCTCAGATTTCAATATTGGAACAAATCCAGAGGAGGCCACGAGGATGATCAGGGGACTGGAGCATCTCCCATATGAAGACAGGCTGAGAGAGTTGGGGCTGTTCAGCCTGGGGAAGAGAAGGCTGCGTGGAGACCTCATAGCAGCCTTCCAGTATCTGAAGGGGGCCTGTAGGGATGCTGGGGAGGGACTCTTCATTAGAGACTGTAGTGCCCAGACAAGGAGTAACGGGTTCACACTTACACAGGAGAGGTTTAGATTGGATATAATGAAGAAATTCTTTTCTGTGAGGGTGGTGAGGCACTGGAATGGGTTGGCCAGGGAGGTTGTGAGTGCTCCATCCCTGGCAGTGTTCAAGGCCAGGTTGGGCCTTGGGTGTCANTGAGGCACTGGAATGGGTTGGCCAGGGAGGTTGTGAGTGCTCCATCCCTGGCAGTGTTCAAGGCCAGGTTGGACGAAGCCTTGGGTGTCATGGTTTAGTGTGAGGTGTCCCTGCTCATGGCAGGGGGGTTGGAACTGGATGATCTTAAGGTCCTTTCCAACCCTAACTATTTTATGATTCTATGAATATAAAACAGTTCAGTATTTCCAGTATTCCCAGGAGTGAGGAGAGCTAGAGTGGTTGTAGTTCCAGTTTACCTTCCATTGCTATGGTGTAATGGGCTCAGAGATGTGATTTATGAGCAGCTAAGTTACTCTGCAACCCTGCTACAATTACATGCTTCAAGGTTCTCGTTTTCTTCTCAGACTACAAGGTATTCTCATTACTGATATATCAGCAACCTCTTCATAAATTTGGTGGTACTTGATATTTACGAGGTGTTCTTCATAATATGCAGTGGTGGGTGGATGATGGATGGAAGGAAGGAGAGAGGGAAGGGGAGAGAAAGAAAGGGAAAGAAGCAAGAAAGAAAAGCAGCAAAGAGAGAAAGAAAAAAGAAGGCAGGCAGCTGAGAAGCTAGTTATCTAAAAAATACTGACAGTCAAAACCAGCTTCCTATACCTAGCTCTGCAAAATGCCTGAAGTTTACGTGTAAATTTTCTTTCATTCCAGCAGCACTAGGTACATACTCAGGTCTCTCATGTATGTGGCTCTTTGCAGGATGGCAGGGTAAGAGGTATGCCGCAATTCTCAAGCAGTTATCTTCATTATCTCACAATCTTTCTGAGAGGTTATATTAAAGTACAGGTGTTAACCCAAGTGTCTGAAATTATGTGACAGTAACGATCACTTCCACATCTGGAGCATTTCTGGCTATCCACAGCTGAATGTGTTTAAATTTCAGCACACATGGACTAGCTCTGACAGCTGCAAGCGAGCATCAATGAGAGCTGACTGCATACATAAGTGACTGCTCATGTAGGGGGCATATGGAGTGGGGCATTCTGGTTTCGCTATGTGAAATATACAACTGACTGATGTGTATTTCTTTCATTTGTCTTTAGATGCCTCTTCTCCTCTTTTCTATCTTCTCCATATTGCCTAAGAAAAACTGAACAATTACTATGGAAAAGGCATTCTGCAGTTATAGGAAAGCACTGAGAGAAGTAAACATCTTTGCTAATTTGTAGGCAATATTAAAACAGTCCTGTCAAGCAGTAAGTGAAATATTATCTCTATAGAATTTAGGAATTGTTATTGAGCTTATAATGGTTGGAAAGAAAAACTGCAATTGTCCCAGACATCTTAGATGTACAGGGATTTAACATTTTGTAGTTTTCTTATTTTGATTTATGTTGGAACAATACCTGCAGTAGTTCTCTTTTAAAACACGTTTTTAAACAAGCATGTGGATTTCCCAAAGGTTAGATAAATAGACCATGAAAAACTGGTCTATTTGTAAATGAAACACTCTTTTTTTGTTTGTTTGTTTGATTTTTTTTTCATTTTGAAATATAGCGTTATTCTCACTTCAATCTATGCATGACATTGATTCCATCACTTATAGATAATCCTGGCACAATCCTACCAGCAACAGTGGAATACCTTTCCCTGAACAGCCTTTGCTTTTCAATTCAACCCAGAGTATAAAGACACTCTTTATATGCTTTTTAAAGTCACATGGAACTTAAACTGAGTGAAAATTAAATGTGGGAAGGAGTAATGCACACTTTCAAAATATTCTTTACTTCTTTGTCGTGTGTTTCACCCCTCCCCCAATTATTTTCATAGCACTGATCTGAGGCTTTGTGCAAAAAAAACTGTAAGATCTTGTTCCAGTCTAAAAGCAGCCCTGGAAAAAAACTTTTGTCTCATAATGACAGATAGTAATTACATTCCTTTTATGGGCACAAAGTTAGAGTATGTTTCCCTTTTGAGGATGCAACAGACTTCCCTTTTTAAATCTGGTTGGCTGTGGGCATAGGTGTGTACAGATCCATGTCTTTCTGATATTGCCTGTCCTTTTCTACAGCCCTGCTTAGCACACCATGGTAAACCTGCCTGTGGTGGTGTCCTTACTGCAATATGCACTGATTTCTAAAGAGCAGGCTGTTTTCCTGCTTTCATTTATAGGTGTTGGTGACCAGGACAGCAGGATCCGTGCACTGCAGCAGATAAAAAGTGCAAGTCTTATTGGATCAGATACATAGCAAGGTGTTCCTCCTTTCCATTTCCTTTCTATCCTCAGAGTAAGATAAGGATAACAGTTATATTTTATAATTCTTAATATAGCAAGCAGAAATTCACAAGGTGTGGGAGTAATAAATTCTTAAAGAATGGATATATGTCACATGCACAAATACCTTTTATCTGTCTATGTATTAAGGAACAAAAATGCTACCAGTCACTTTGCTTTGTTAAAAGATCATTCAATGAGCTACACTGAATACCTGCATAGTACAGGCCATAGACTTTCACTCAGAAGATCGTGCATTGAGCCTTATACTCCTGGATAAACAAAATAGTGGGAACCAAAATAGGGGGAACCAAACCTATGCACCTCTCACCATTGCTTCCAGCACCCTTCCTGGTTTTTGTAGGCCACAACAGGAGACACACAAAGCACACTGTGGTGTGCTCACATCTTTACAGAGGGACACTTCACATCCCTGTGGCCTTGTGTCGTGGTTTAAACCCAACCAACCACGCAGCTCGTTCACTCACTCAAGCCCCCTTTCTTG
>NDXB01021932.1:59093-80032 GCA_002631895.1 Agapornis roseicollis | reverse complement strand
ACTTCGACCGTGCACGGCAACCCTGTTTTTTCCAGCTTTTCTACTGCTATCCTGCAACAAAAGTTTACAGAAATAATGACATTATAGAGAAAAATAATTCCTAATGGATTTTGAATCCATCTACTGATGAAAAGTATAGGTACCAGTGAGGTTACCATGGTCTTGCCATATTGCTTCCAATAGAAAACGAGTCAAGTGTATGCAACAGGTAGTCAGGCAGATGGTTGCTACCCGTTTGGCACAATAAATGTCTATAACTTTTTGTGAACAGACCACAAAAAAACAAAACCCTCTTCAATTTCACTAATGTGTTGTAGTCTCCCTTTTGGGGAAAAAATGTACCCACAGTTCTACCAAATATACCTGTGTGTTACGCATTTATTAAACTCACGACAACTTTATAGAATCATAGAATCATAGAATAGTTAGGGTTGGAAGGGACCTTAAGATCATCTAGTTCCAACCCCCCTGCCATAAGCAGGGACACCTCACACTAAACCATGTCACCAAAGGCTTCATCCAACCTGGCCTTGAACACTGCCAGGGATGGAGCACTCACAACCTCCCTGGCCAACCCATTCCAGTGCCTCACCAACCTAACAGGAAAGAATTTCTTCCTTATATCTAATCTAAACCTCTCCTGTTTAAGTTTGATCCGTTACCCCTTTGTCCTGTCACTACAGTCCCTAATGAAGAGTCCCTCCCCAGCATCCCTATAGGCCCCTTTCAGATACTGGAAGGCTGCTATGAGGTCTCCATGCAGCCTTCTCTTCTCCAGACTGAACAGTCTGAACTTTCCCAGCCTGTCTTGATATGGGAGATGCTCCAGTCCCCTGATCATCTTCATGGCCCTCCTCTGGACTTGTTCCAACAGCTCCATGTCCTTTTTATGTTGAGGACACCAGGACTGCACACAATGCTCCAAGTGAGGTCTCACGAGAGCAGAGTAGAAGGGCAGGATCACCTACTTTGACCTGCTGGTCATGCTCCTTTTGATGCATCCCAGGATACAGTTGGCTTTCTGGGCTGCAAGCGCACACTGAAGCTGGCTCATGTTCATGTTCTCATCAACCACCCCCAAGTCCTTCTCTGCAGGGCTGCTCTGAATCTCCTCTTTGTCCAACCTGTAGCTGTGCCTGGCATTGCTCCGACCCAGCTGTAGGACCTTGCACTTGGCATGGTTAAACCTCATGAGGTTGGCATCAGCCCACCTCACAAGCGTGTCAAGGTCCCTCTGTTTGGCATTCCTTCCCTCCAGTGTATCCACTGAACCACACAGCTTGGTGTCATCAGCAAACTTGCTGAGGGTGCACTCAATCCCACTGTCCATGTCAGCGACATTGATGTTGAACAAGACCGGTCCCAACACCCATCCCTAAGGGACACCACTCGTCACTGGCTTCCAGCCTGACACTGAGCCATTGACCACAACTCTTTGTGTGCGGCCATCCAACCGGTTCTTTATCCACTGAGTGTTCCACCTATCAAATTGATGTCTTTCCAATTTAGAAACAAGGATGTTGTGTGGGACAGTGTCAAACGCTTTGCACAAGTCCGGGTAGATGACTTCAACTGCTCTACCCCTGTCCATCAGTTCCGTAGCCCCATCGTAGAAAGCCACCAAATTGGTCAGGCAGGATTTCCCCCTAGTGAAGCCATGCTGGCTGTCACCAAGCACCTTGTTGTTTTTCATGTGCCTTAGCATGCCTTCCAGGAGAACCTGCTCCAAGATTTTTCCAGGCACAGAGGTGAGACTGGCTGGTCTGTAATTCCCCGGAATTCCCCTGTAATTCCTTCTTGAAAATGGAGGTTATATTTCCCCTTTTCCAGTCTTCGGGAACCTCACCTGATTGCCATGATCTCTCAAATATGATGGACAGTGGCTTGGCAACTTCACTTGCCAGCTCCTTCAGGACCCGCGGATGGATTTCATCAGGTCCCATGGACTTGTGCACGTTCAGGTTCTTAAGATGGTCTTGAACCAGATACTCTCCTACAGTGGGCCCAAGGTCTTCATTCTCACAGTCCCTGCGTCTGACTTCCAAGACTTGGGTGATGCAGTCAGAGCCTTTCCTGTTGAAGACTGAGGCAAAGAAGTCATTCAGAACCTCAGCCTTCTCCAAATCCTGTGTAGCCAGTTCACCCGATAGCTTCCAGAGGGGGCCTACCTTGAATGTGTTTGACATTATAGACAACAGAAATTTCAGCTACAAACAAAAGCAGAACAAAATCGCAACAAATTTGCTACTATTGCAGCGTTTAAATCTTTCATCAGTATCAGCACCATAAAATTGTGATTGTTGATCTCCTATATCCTGTATCTCCAAAAGCTGATATAACTGATATAACTGTAGGGAGAACTACTTGCTTTGGTTTGGGGAATCACTTCAAATATTATTTTTCAGTTCATAATTATTTTTGTTTAAGTCCTGCCCCTGAAAGCCTGGATGATCAAAAATAAAATGAAGACTAATTATTCATGGCACCCTATGACATACTGTAAAAATATAATATCCACAGAGCAAGAAATCAAATTAATGAAAGATTAATGTTGTTACAGGCAGCTCTATTATATGGTGTATGTACTTGCTTTTATTGAAGGTCTACAAATATCTGAAAGAAAAGCATAATGAATCATTCATGAATTCTTTTATAGTGATGAGCCTATGACCTATGTTGGCGAGACTACGTTTTTATTCTCAGATATTTTCTTTTTACGGGTTTTAATGGTTATTGTGACTTTGGAGGACAGGAAGAGTCTGAATCTGTTTCTCTCTCTTTTTACCAACCAGACACAAAGAAGCCTAACAAACTTGTTGACGACTCTGGTAAGATGTAGTGATGCAATCAGATGGAGAGGTCTGGAAGGGATACATGAATGGACAGAAATCAAGAGGGAAGTGATCTTAACACAGTGGCCATCACTCTACTTAACCTCTCTCACCTATCATCAGACACATGCTCTAAGACCACTCTTACCATATGACAAAGGAGAAGTGTCCACACGACAGTTTCTCTTACCTGGTCTATATTACTATTTTAGACTGAAATAAACTTCTGTTCTTTTCATCTAACTGGGTGTTGTGTTTTAATCCAGCAAGCAGCTAAACACCACACAGCTGTTTGCTCACTTTCCTCCTAGTGAGATGGGGAAGAGAATCAGAAAGAAGGTAGAACTCAGTTTAATAGGACAGAAAAGGAAGGGAAAATAATGATAAAAGAATACACAAACCAAGTGATGCATAACACAACTGCTCACCACCTGCTGACCAATGCCAAGCCAGACCCCAAGCAGCAGGCCACCACCTCCCAGCCAACTACCCCCAGTTTTATTGTTCAACATGCCATCATAATGTATGGAATATCCCTTCTGCTAGTTTGGGTCAGCTGTCCCAGCTGTGTTCCCTCACAGATTCCTTTGTACCCCCAGCCTACTCACTGGCAGGACAGCATGAGAAGTTGAAAAGTCCTTGATTTAGTGTAAGCACTGCTCAGAAACAACTGAAATATCAGTGTGTTATCAGCATTATTATAATTCTAAATCCAAACTACAGCATTGTACCAGCTACTCAGAAGAAAATTTACTTTACCCCAGCCAAAACCAGGACACTTGATTTTGCAGTTTTGGTGTTCTTAAGTTACTTCATCCGTGACTGATGGAGATGCAATTGAAAGGGCTAAACCTTGGAGCCAGAAGGATCTTACAGGAAGAGGATATGGGAGAAAAAAGGGGAAGATGGACAAGGAGAAAATTCAGGGTAGTTAAAGTACATGCCTAAGAGTCTAAAGAATATCTTTCTGCATGAAATACATCCATAAATACTTTTGTCTGCATTCCAGCTGCCAGGTGTTTCTCACTTCATTTACACAACAGGAAACAAAAATAAATATTTTCTAATTGCCTGAAATGAGCTCACTAAAAAGCTGTATTTTACTTATGGGGGAAAAAAAAGGGCATGACGTTTATATTCAGATCCATATTTCCTTTAAAAGCTTACTATGTCAGCTCCTGATGCGTTTGCTTGTCCACACCTGGCAATAAGCAGAGATCATTACCCATGCAGCAAGCCCAAGATATAAGAAAAGGGATTCATGAAAAGTTTATGCAACACGTTTTCTTAAACCTCTGGGCAAAATACCATGTAATGTAAACAGACAAAGCCAGTGAAGTGCACCTTCTCCTGTGGCAGGGACTCTCAGTCGGTCTGCAGAGCATGCATGTCACAGCAGCAGGAGATGTGTTTTGCTGCTTAGGCAAGGATACAGAAATAAGCTCTGCTTTTAAAGAAATCCCACTTCATTTTAACATCATTATGGGCTAGGTTAAAAGATGCAGCTGACAAAGTCATAACACAGCAAACAGCATGAGAAGCCTTTGACTTCAGAGAAGGTGTCCTGAGTCATTGTGCCATGGACTGAAGCAGCCATTCCCAGGAGGGCAGATCCTACAATAAGGTTTTGAGGTAAGAAGTAGCTGGAGATCATGTTGCTGTCATTTGCCCCAGACTTGCTTGATGAAATTGAGGCTGGTTCCTGTGGTATTTTAGCAACTGTTATCAGTGTCTTTTGGAGCTGATGAACATCTTGTAGTTTTGGGGTGGGTGGGCTGCTTTTGTTCATTTGGGTGGGGTTTTTAGTGTTTCCTGACATTAGAGAGTTCTGGAAAAGTGCTGTGTTTAAGAAAGCTAAAATTTGTCATGAAATTCCATGATTTAGGTCCTATTACATGAGGGAAGATCATAAAAATAGCACCTGGATTTTACTTCTCTCCTACAGGAGGTTGTTACCCAATGTGATTGGTACAAGCACATCAAGGAGCCAGTATTGCTTCATCTAAGCACCAGAAAGAAAGGATGCAAGAGGGAATAAAATTAAGCCCAAGAGAAGCTCTGAAGACATGTGTCCCCTACCCAAAGCAGGTCTAATTTATCCCAAATTCACCCAGCTCTTAATATTGGCTTTTCCTTAGCAGCATGGGAACTGTATCTCTTTGTCTGTGTTATGCCGCCCAGCAAGTAAAGGCTTAATCCTTGATCTTTCTCTGGTTTGCCCTTTTGGGATGAATAAGCAGGAGAGTAACCTGAAGCTACCATCCCCCTTTTGTAAATCATGGAATCATAGAATAGTTAGGCTTGGAAAGGACCTTAAGATCATCTAGTTCCAACCCCCCTGCCATAAGCAAGGACACCTCACACTAACCCATGCCACCCAAGGCTTCATCCAACCTGGCCTTGAACACTGCCAGGGATGGAGCACTCACAACCTCCCTGGCCAACCCATTCCAGCATCTCACCACCCTAACAGGAAAGAATTTCTTCCTTATATCCAATCTGAACCTCCCCTGTTTAAGTTTGTATCAAACTTCTCAGAAACCTGTAGTAAGTATTTTAAGAGTCAGCTGGAGCAAATCATGTAGTAAAAAGTTACAGGCAGCTCCCAGAGTATGTACAAAAGGTCAGTCACAAGCACCTTATTATTCTATTACATTCTGCAAGATGTCATATGAATTAATCAGTCTTTTTTATTGCAATTCATTAATTCAATTGCAGAAAATGATGAACAGCATTTATTTAGAACATTTTTGGAATATACAATGATGGTTTTCACCTGCAGTATTAACTTCTTTATGTTTACTGAAATATTCTTGAATCAAGCCTCTGAGAGGAACTTTATTTTTCTGAAAAACAATTTCTTTTTCTGTAAACTCATAAATTCAATTGTTTTCGGTAAAATTTGTCTTCCATATTAATACACAATGAAGATCCTTCTTTTCTGCTTCTGGGAAAATGAAAGCATTAGCAAATTTGTAATCATCTTAAATTGACTGAAAAAAACCTGTATGGGATGTTCCAAAAGAGGTTATCTTACAGATTGGTTAGTGAATGTCTTGCAGTTTCCTATGTAAAGAGAAATACAAACTGGGTGCTCTTTAATCAGGAAAGAACTGGAGTTTATCATAAGTAATGGCTGTCTAATATTCCTTACACATCACAGAAAAGTAAACAGGGATCCACATGTATCCACTTATCTATCTGTCAACCTGTCTTCAGATGGCTAAAGGAATTTAGCAGAGGACACCCACATTTACACTATACACAAAGCAAAATAATGTCCGGGATCCCACTCAGATACTGAAGGACTTCATGATTTTGGCTGTGCAGGACAGTCTGTGTATTTATAACCAGGCAAGGGGCTGCTGTAGCCTCACACTTTCCAGGGCAAAGGCAGTGCTTCCAGCAGCCCCTCCTCACAGGTTTTGCTACCAATTTTTCTTCCAGCAGAAGGGGCTGGAGAGGGCTAGGACAGGGGCTTGCAGAAGAGAGCAGGTCCTCTCTGGGGTTCCCCGAAGCTTCTCCTTTTCCCCAAGGAGCAGAGGTGCTGAGGGCTTCTCATCCTCAGAGTGATGGTTTTATAGAATCATAGAATGGTTTGGGTTGGAAGAGACCTTAGAGAACACCTGGTTCCAACCCTCTGCCATGGACAGGAACACCTTCCACTAGACCAGGCTTCTCAAAGCACCATCCAGCCTGGCCTTGAACACTGCCAGGGATGGGGCAGCCACAGCTTCTCTGGGCAACCTGTGGCAGTGCCTCAGCACTCTCACAGTGAAGAATTTCTTCCTAATATCTAATCTAAATCTACCCTCTGTCAGTTTCAAGCCTTTCCCCTTTGACCTGTCTCTACATGCCCTTGTAAAAAGTCCCTTTCCAGCTTTCTTGTAGCCCCCATATCTCTGTGGCCTCCTCTGGACTTGTTCCAACAGCTCCATGTCCTTTTTATGTTGAGGACACCAGAACTGCACACAATGCTTCAGGTGAGGTTTCACAAGAGCAGGGTAGAGGGATAGGATCACCTCCTTCAACCTGCTGATCACACTCCTTTTGATGCAGCCCAGGATATGGTTGGCTTTCTGGGCTGCAAGGCCTAATAAAACTGAGTATCCATGGGGATCTCTTTTCAGCTTTTGGGGAGCTTCAGCAGCTTCTGAGCATGTGACCATGCCCCATCTCATTCCTTGCCATCGGGGGCTCCAGGTTCTTGTTTCCCATGAGAAGAAAAACCTGCTTTGCTTTCAGAATTGACACCTGAGTGGTAAATAGCAACCAAGTGGCAGGCTCTGGACACCAGTTCTCATGTCTCTTGGGAGAAAAACACACACTACTAAGGGCACCCACAGAAACTTCCTAGTACTTCAGCTGCAGTGGACAAACCTGGCTTCATTACCTTATGCCGAGATTATATTAAAGGGAAAGCTGGCTTTAGAGGATTTTATCAGGATTAGGAGGCAGAAAATTGGCATGCTTATTAATCATTTATAACTCCTTCCCCAGATACAGAACTTCTTCCCCATAACATTCCTCCCTCTGATGCAGTTCTGTATACATCTTTCCCCTCTGACAATTGCCGTGAATACTTCATTTAATATCTCTCTTATGCTCCTTTCTAGCAGATAGTCTTCCAGCTGGTTTCTTAAGGGACCATGTTTTAGCCATGTGAAGCAGCTAGAAATGACAGGCACCAAGGTAAAGTATCCTATGGGCTGACACAAGCAAGAAGAAAGGAGACTCTTTTCCAAACACCCAGTAAAGAAGTCAAACAAGACTTTTTCTTGCTTAAAGAGAGCAACTGAAGCTAGATGTGAATATCTGATCCCATCAGGGTGGCAGCTCTGACAGCCTCTATGGCTTCAGAACTATCAGGATAACCACCCCTCGCCCACCCAGCAGAAGCTGGTGGATGTCATGTCAGTTTGTATTTGATCTTGATTTACATGTTACTGGCCACATGCATTCTGCAATAACTTTACTATCTCCTTCCTAGGACCAATATGACAGTAGGCAACAACAGCCCCAAGGCCAAAGACTTCCAAGCACTTCTCCCAGCTCTGGTGAAAAGGAGGATGGCTCATGATCAGTGTGATAAGCTCAGTGCTGCAGACATATCACTATGACTGCCTGCAGCCAGAAGGGCTCTGTGACGTGGTGTTAGTGCTTCCAACAGAGACAAAATGCTAGCTCTGAAAATGGAAATTTGCATTCTCTTGGTTACCCAGAGCCAGGGAATTTGATCGTTTCTGCTGTTTAAAGTTTGTATAGCTTTCTCTAGGTGATGAGACAGAAAATATTACTGTGGTGCAAGGTATTTTTCTTTCTATGGATCCTGCCAGACAGCAAATGAAGAGCCTACATGGATTCATTGACTTCTTGTTTTCATTTTAATACCACTTTTGGTCTCCTGTCTAATGAGTCGGTCTTAACTTCATGCTTTCTGAATAACTGAATAACACAAATTCAGGTAAATGTTCTTGCGGAATTTCAACTCATCCTCATTATTGCAAACTGCAGGAATGAAGCCCTGTCTGACAGCATATGAAAAGCCAAATCTGTTAGTATCTTGTTATGAAATGTGTTTAGTGCAAGTAGATATAAAAGCTGACTGAAGCACTTTTTTAAGATATTTATTACTATTCTCTAAAAAGAAAGGAAGAAACAAGGTCTCCTTAGAGATCCAGTTGACCCAAAATAATTCCAGCAAGTGTTAAAGAATGGGCCCACTTTCAGTGGGAACCTGGATAAAAACTGGCAACCTCTTTTTTACAGTTGTACCCCTCCATCCTCTGTCCGTAATGCAGGCGAGCTCCACACCTTTGCCATTACCCAGAGGAAGGGGACTGAAAACATGTCACAGAGTTCAGAGGCTTAAAAATGCAATTTCTTGTGCAGAGGAATTTCAAACATAATCTGATATAAAACAATAAAAGGAATGGTGTTACCTGGCAAACAGAGCTAGAATGTTGATAAGGAAACATCCTTAGTGGAGATCTCTTGATCTACCAGTAGAAAGGTAAAGTTTCATCTGAAGAGCTAAAAGCCTTGCCTTCATCAAGAAAAATAGCCCTGTTAACAAGTTTGTCAGTGAGCTACCATTTATTATATGCACTAGCCTTATATGCTGTGCTTAGCTTGCACATAGACAAGCCCTAGGAAGCATTATTCAAGAAAGTTCAGCTGTTAAAAAAATTTGGAAGAATAGGAATACCAAAAGATGTGGTGCAGAATTACAAGTAAGACTCACTGCTCACAAGTATAGCTTTGTTATCCTATTCATCTACGAAACAACCTTTTGAAAGCAGTATCTGATAACTGAATTCCATTTTTGGATTTTGAAAATTTGGAGATTCTTTATTTCTTTATTTCATAAAAATTGCCACCTTCATGTATATTTTCCTATTTCTTCCTCAGAAGAGAACTGCATTGCCATTCCTTCATGTCAGTAATGCATAGGTGTCAAGATAGAGATAGCAACCTGGTAATTAGCTAAAACTTCTCATATAGATTCATAACCATCTAAATGCCAGAACAAAAAGACCAATTTCTACCTATGGTAGATTATGCAGGAGTCATGTAAAATTAGTACTTAAGCAGTTAAGTAGTCAGAGTTCCAGTACTTTTTTGTGTAACTAACATTTTTGGTTCTGTTACTTGTTACTCTGTACCTCTAAAATAATGTGAGTGATGCCAGAGTGTCATGGATCTCTACTTTCTATTAAAGTCAGGAGATCTGAATACATGAAGTGTTCTCACCATCACTCAAAGCAACTTTTGTGTCTGATTAACTGCATAATTCAAATTACCAAGTGTTAAGATCCTAAATCTTCCATCTAGTCAGTAGAGAGAGGTAAATACTTTCAAAGAACTAATTAGAGCAACAAAGTGAACAGTATGAGCGGTTACCTATTGTCACTAGCTCAATTAATGAAGAACAATTGCTTTTGTAGAAATAAGTTTTGGATCTGATTTATAAACTGAACTTTAAATACTGCCACTTTGTAGTTATTAATGATATTAAGTTTTTGCATCTTGGCATACACTTTCATCTAGACTTAACAAGGTAAGAAAGAGAAAGCAAGTTGATATTCACAAAAACACACAGGGGAAAGCTGTGTGTTGGCTGAAATTATTTAAAAGCACAGTATGGACACTGTACCTTTATTTTGTTCCTGATGAGATCCAAGATTGCCTTATTAGTTAGACCTGAAAATTAGCACCTATAGGTATTTCAGAGTGCAAAAATTTGCAGTACTGCTTTAAACTGAAAGTATCGAATAACTTCGTTTGGGAGTGCTTGGTGGCTTTCTCCTGCTTCATTAATTAGGGAAAAGAATCTCTCTTCAATGGGTCTGAATGTAGTCAGAAACACCATACCCTGTGAAATACACTGGGAGGTGCAAGGGTAAAAGCTCATCAGAGCATTTCAGTTGCCAAGTGCAGATGGAACACGCACAGCCTGGTTAAAAACATTGGGGTAGACTGTACTTTTTTGGATAATAGTCTACACAGATACTTTTTTAAGTTACTGTCAAAGTCTGGAATCAGTCAGGAACAGAAGCTTCTAAAGAGAGACAGAGGTCCTACAGAAAGAGCAGAGGAATAAAAAAAACCTGGGAGAAGTTTGCCGATACACTAGAGGGTAGAGCTGCCATCAAGAGGGATCTCAACAGGCTGGAGAAGTGGGCTAACAGGAGCCTTACAAAACCCAGCAAAAGGAAATACAAAGTCTGCACCAGGTAGAGAATATCCTCATGAGCTAATACAGGCTGAGGGCTGGCTGACCAGAAACCTGGTCAGCTTTCAGCTCTACAGAAAAGGACCAACGGACCTGCTAGAGAACAAATTGACTATGAGCCAACAATGCACCTTCACAGGAAATATGGTCATCGGCATCCTGGACTTCATGAAGTGGGGCATTACCAGCACATTGAGGGAAATCCTTCTTCTCTGCTCAGAACTGGTGGGATGCTCTCATTTGAATGCAATTTGTCTTGTTTAAAGTGATAACCATGCTGGACACTATGTGCCAGTCTCTGTGAGATATTAACTTCCAAGACCCAGATTTAAAAACAATACTGCAGATTGCAAATGTACTGGATGATCTAATAAAAGATATTACTGCTACACACAAACATGGCCTAGCTCATCTCTGCACAGTCACTATTCAAAATTAAATGACAGTTCTGCAGCAGTTTTTTTTTATTTAGTGATAAAGCTTTCTAATTGTTCCCTACCTATTCCTGTTTTTGTATGGCTGCTAATGTCTTTATGATGGCAAGTAGATGAGACATATTGTTCTTCATTAGTAACAAAATGTATTACAGAAGAGGTACATTTGCCAAGAGCTGCCTGAGAATCGTGTATCCTTCCTCCATTGGAAAGGGAGAGTTCCTCAAACTACAGCCAGTGGGGGATTACAGAAATTGCACCCATTCTCCTGGGTATAGTTTACATAAATTATAAAATAAAAACAGAAAAGTGAAATGAAAAGAGAAACTCATATGAAGGAGGGAGACGGACTGCACTGGTTTGGTTATGAGAGTAACTTTGCATTTCCCAAACTAGAGTGGGATCCAGTACAGCATTTACTGTAAATTATTTGCCAGTCATTAGCAAGCTCTCTAGCTAGGAGAGCAAACCATTACATTTAGGATTGTAAGATAAACAACACTATTACAGCAGAAATGGTTTGGGGTTTTCTTTTGTACTTCCAACTCCTTGTACCACCTCCAGGAAGTACAGAGATTGAACGAGTTCTTCAGCTGAGGGAGCTGGGTGTGTTTAGCATTGAAAAAAGAAGGCTTAGGGAGCATCCAACTGCTGTCATGACCTACTGGCACTGAGGTGTTAAAGAAAACAAAGCCAGGCTTTTCTCAAGACGCACAGCAGGAAGGCAAGAGGTGATGGTCATAGGTTGTAGCAAGGGAAATCACAACCAGATGTGAGAAAAATATGTCCCCTGTGAGGGTGGTGAAGCGCAAGTCTGGGCTTCCCAGGGAGATGTGGGATTTCCATCCTTGGAAATTCAAAACTCAGGCAGACAAGGTGCTGAACAGCCCGATACAACTTTAAGTGAGCTCTCCTTTCAGCAGGGAATTGGACCAAGCGATCCCCAAATGGCCCTTCCAACCTGAACTGTTAGACGGTTCTACCATGTAACTGCAACTCAAATGTTACTTATAGAACCCAATCCAATAAATCTCTTAAAATAAATATACTAGAGACATTAAAGAAATATCATCTATTTCTTTGCTCAATTTAGTTGTAAAAGATATGGATAATATGAGAACTATTGATAAGAGATTATTGATATGAGAATTATTAATGTGAGATTATTGATGTGAGAATTACTGATAATTATTGAAAAAATAAGATAATAACTGTAGTTGCAGCTCTATTCTCTGAAAGAAATGTTTTAGTGTTCTTCCTTTGTGCTTTTTCAAACACAAGGTCCTGGAATTGACGGTGTTATTTAAAATGACACCTCAGTGGGGTTTTTATTCAGTTGCCTTTTATAATGATGAGACTATCAAATCAAGAACTATTATTTACACAAAATACATGACAAGGGAAAGTGGTGTACTCTGTGTTCTTCACTTAGATATTTTTAACCCAAATGCCTCTTTCAAGAAGCTATTGAAACCAGAAGATAAACACGTTGAATAATGGTAAAAGATACAAATGTGAACAAGGCATCAGATCTGAGAGTTTTTGAAAAAATACTTTATGATACCAAAGGTCCTGGATGAACCAAGGCTTGAGAAATCACCTGGGAAACAACGTTCTGAAAAGCAGCTCCAGGATACTCACTCTCTAGCTTGAAGTCAGAGTAAAAAAAATGCTTTTGCAGACAAAAATGACCTTTTTTCTGAGAAGATGGAACATTAGAAGCACCTCTGCTATGGTTGAGGAACAAATAAATGCAGAAAAAATTAGTTACAGAACCTATTAGAAGATGAGATCAATAATAGTAACTATGGGCCAGAATCAGATTGGTAAATGAGAGAAATACACTGTGAGGAAAAACACAATAAACTCTCAGAAGTCTTAAACTTCACTTGACTCTGGTAGATATTTCTGTCAGTCTTTTAGGGTCTGTGGTAATTCTTGTGGAACCAAATGGAAAATTAAGCATCTGTTATTTGTTCCTTGCATAATTCAAAAACTAATAGTAATCTCTTCTGGTGTTTTATTATTGCCGTAGATTAGATTGCCTGTAGTACTAATTGAGCAGAGTCCTGCTGACTACAGAGAAAAATCTAAACAGCTTATCTGAGGCTATGATTAATAAAACAACCTCCCTTTGTGTGGAAGTGTTGCCTAACTTTTAAAATGAGAATTAAAAGCCTTCATTTCATGCCTTGAAGACTTTCATGCAAACAGTTGCTGCTGCTTACAAATCCTCCATGGGCAAACTGTAACAACATGAGGGAGAGCTCTTCTGGGGCAGTAGTTCAAGCTTGGTGTGCAGCAGTAGCCATTCCAGGGGAGTCTGTGTCCAACATATTCCTTAAAAATGGGTAAAATTCTCTCTTGTGTGACATCAATGCACTCCTTTTATGGAAATATTAGTGGAGGAAGATGATCAGTTGGAAGCAGCTGGATGTCTAGATCAGAAGAAAGCTAAAATATAGTCTAATCCCATTACTCAAACTGTGGTATCCTTGTGACAGCCACAGACCAATTAGCCTTTTTCCTCAAAACTGGGAACACTGGGAATGGGGGAGAATAGGCAAACTCACCCTGGCAATAGAGACTGAATACCTATTACTTGGGGGAAAACTGGCATGGTGCCCTAGTGAGAAGTGCACGTGTTTCTAGCTATCTTGTCAGAGGAAAACACTGTGGATGTTAATTGAAAGCTGAACCATTCAGGGAAGCACACATCCTGCAACCACAAGACCCTGATAACTTGACCTGTGTTCTCTCCAGTACCCAGCCACAGACCTCCTGTCCTACCCTTTGGCTAGTCTGTCTTGAAGCTTGCTGGCAGACTACACACAGGGAAAAGGGGACATTCACACAGCAGATAGCTAGGGATAGAGCTTAATAAGGAGGTAGGACAGACTGCAGTGGTCTGGCACTGGAGCTGGCCAGATGGGTATTCTGACAAGTGCCTAATTACACATGGTTATCCAGTGGTTACCTTAACCCTTTTTCCTGATGCTTATTCCTTCCCTGTCCACCTTGATGCCTCCATTTGGTTGTCTTTAAATCCTGCGTAGTAAGTTTTAGAGTCTCACAATCCCTTTCAACTCATAAGATTGCTGTTTCCCATAAGACACACGACAATCTTGGTTTTCTTACCTTTACAAAGTTGTCTCTGAACTTCTGCCTCTTCATTAAGTGGCCCATCAATCAGCTTTTCCAGGCCCATGTATCTGTGCATTTTATTTATTTTCCTGTTTCTTGACCTTGTCTTTTATGCTGAATAGCCATTAACTAGCTATAACAAGATAAATATTAAGAGAACAGAGTCTTAAAGTTAAATAAGCTACAGACTGTCTAATATTGTCTTGATTAATGCAAACATATTATCTGGGAGATGATTTTTTTGAAGGAGCCCAGTACCAGCCTTGAACCCCAGCCAGGGAAGATGAACACAGGGAGAGCCAGGACCTTCTGTCTCCAAGTGCAGCTGATGAAATCCCAGTGCTGCACTCCAAAAGTCTATGAACACAGTTTGCAGCAGGGCCCCAGCTCCTCTGGTAACAGCATGGCTTGCCACAGGCATTTTGAGTGCAAATTGTCTCATGCAATTCACAAGACTGAGTATCTCTTAGCTCCCTCCATAAGTAAAAAAACAGAGAGGCAAACCTCGAAGATGAGTCATCCTGCTTTTGCCATCTACTTGACTCAGGATGAAACAAAACCCCTTCAGGAAATTTCTTTCTCTCTGTTGGCTACAGAGGAGTTAAGGCAATTAACCTTGTCTAAACACCTCAGTTTCCAATAGCATGGTTGGGTGTAGTAAGTCCTACCTCTATGTGGAAAGGTGGAATTTTGTCTAGATGATTCAGCACTTCTTGTGTGGCCGTAGCCAAAACCCCCATCCCTCTGTGCCTAATGGCCTCTCTGGAGCCTATTTGTTCTCAAGAGACTGTTACTCACATCATGTGCAGTACTGAGTACAATGAGGCCAGCAAGAGAACTTATCAAGGAGACGTATGTGCTTTCTCCTCCATTCAAGATGTCACACAGCTGGCCAGCAGCAGGTAAGGCAGCCAATTGTTCAATGTTATCGAAGCCATGACAACATGCTGATTTCACAAAAACATCACTATTACTGTTGGTATTATGCAAATAGTTGATCTATTAGTAATATTTTTGTATTCTAGAAAATGAATGCACTTAAATGCCTTCAAAAGCACCAAGTGGAAGACTAAGAGAAATGAAACAGGGAACAATATTCTGTAACATGTGGTGTACTTGTATTCCAGCAAATGGCACATTACTCCTGGAAACCTCCCACGCTATGGCGTGTCAGTGCTAAAAAGCCAGTTCCAAGCTCGTTTTTCAGTGAGTGGAACACCACCAAGCCCTTCCATGATGGGTAAGCACAAGCCAAAATACCTTGAAGGGGCTTCTGGTTGTGAAGCTGCTCCCCACACATGTAGCTATGAAGTTGAATATTGTTCATCATTCAAGGAGAAAGGTCGTCTCGAATTACTTTTCTCTCCCTAGACGGAAGGGAAAATCTTCATCTCATCTTCCTCACAAAATTGGATTGTTGCTAGAAATATTGAAGGATTTTAAATGTGGAAATGCCAGCAAAGGAAGCTCAGCCAAGTCAAAAAGTAAGGATGAGGAAAAAACCCAAAACTTTTTCTTCTTGTAGATGGAGAAATATGCAGACATTCATTTCACTGAAATGCTGATTTGGGGTTTTTGAAATGTTGTGAGGATGGTTTCTAAGGCTTTGGCTTCTAAGAAGAAACAAGCTCAAAATGTAACCAAGCCTAGATAAATCTTAAACTACATAGCCTCCAAAGAAATTACTTGGATTTTCAGTTCCTGAAGTTGCCTTCCTTACCCTATCTCTTACACCTGGGATCGCAAGTTTTTATGGTCTATGGAAAGCATCCTTAAAGATCTGCCAGCTCTGTTCTGCTCCCTTGTCCCTGAGGGCAGGTTCCCAGAGAGTCTTACTGACTAATTCCTTAGAGAGCTGTAAATTAGTTTAGTTGGCTTTCTTAAATTCAGGGTCTTGCCTGTACTCTTTGCCTGTGTCACTTCCCTCAGGTCCGTGAACTTCACAAGGGCATGATCACTGCAGCCCAGGCTCCTCCAATTTCAGACATCACCAATTAACTCACTTGTGCTGGTGACCCAGTATCACATCCCTTCCAGTAGGGTTGTGTATTCCTGGCTTAGGAAGTTATCCTCAATGCATTCCAGAAGTGTCCTGGGTTGCCTAGAGCTTGCTGTGTTACTTCCTGCAGATACAGGGGTGATTGAAGTTCCCCAGCAGGATGATTCTATGATCCTATGAGGACTTGCAAGTGTGATGCACCTTCTCATACTCCTGTAGCTTGAGTAAGAAAGTTTTACCACTAGTCTCTCTTTGATTAGGTGGCCTGTAGTAGACACCAGCCACAAGGTTCCCTTGTTGTTTTGGTCTCTAATAAGTTCAGTAGTTTTAGAAGAGAAGTTTTAGGCGGCCCTTGTAGTTTTATATCTCTCAAGTAAAGTTTTGAGAGCTTTGGTGTTTTCTGCTCCACTTAAGCTTTTTCTCCTATGGATATTATTTATAAGAATCACATGCTTCCTTTTAGGTTCCGAGGGAAATAAAGTTCTATTTACAGAAGTGGAAGCAAATGGAATTTTGCAATTGACAGTCACATCAATTTTTTCATGTGCATTTCTCACGGCTGAAGTTGCTTGTTACACACTTGCTGGGAACTCTCTAAGAGCTTTTACCACTTGCTTTTGAAAAAGACCAGTTCTTTGTTCACTGTGCTCAGCACTGTCCTACATTGTACAAAATCCAAAAGGGAGAACTGGGAATATTCAGCTCCAATTTCTGCCAGAGCTGCAGACACCAACACAATGCAATAATGGTTGCCAACACCCTCCCTGCAGAAGGTGCACATGCCTTGTCTCATCTCATTGCCATTCTACGGAAGCCTTGGCTGAGGATTTTGTGACTTCAGCACTTACGCTGTTGAATACTATTCCATCTCACATCAAATGCACCACTTCTGGCAGGACAGCTTATGTGCCTGAGCTTAAAACTAGCTTTACAAATGTTTTAGCAAGTTAAATTTGACAGCACCAGTTTCCAAGTACAATAAACACTCCAGAAGCAGAGGTTTGGGGAAAGAGAATTCAGCACATTGAGGACTCCTTTTCCTTTGAAGAAAATACATGTGCTCCTTAAGACTTCTGCCAAAATGTAGGGCTTGAGTCCCAGATTTTATGGGTGCCATCAGTTGCTTGGCTAGCCTTCTTCCGAACTCCAGGGAAGTAGGACTTTTTCTTCATCTAAAGCAGAAAATCACAGGAATGCTCTGAGATCTGCTTCCCATATTAACTTTCAAGCCTCCCCTGCTGCCATTCTAACAACAAGACCTGCTTGACTAGTGAGACCCATGTATCATTAAATGGGGTTCTTACAGTGCTCTCATTGTTATTGCAAATGTACCAGCCCTTTTGAAGAGAATCACTGATGTGTTATTATAAGGGGGTGATAGAAATCTTATGGCATGTATGATAAGGTGTGTTAAACTCTGACTTTTTGCCTGAGATGACAGGATATCTGCCTGCAAGTGATACCAATAGTACAAAGTCAATTTGAGTCTAGTCTCTTCTGTCACTGAGAAATAAAGCTTGTCGGCTTAGCCATAGCACTGAAAGGCTGCAATGCATCACAGAGTGTGTAGGTCCTGCAAACATTCATTTTGGTTCTATGCTACTTAATTTCCATTATTTCAGAGGCAATTAATTTGTTTCATAAATTCCCTCTGGGTTAGTCAGTGCCCAGTGGTAATTTTTGTCTTTCCAGAACACTGACCTCAGCAACACTCAAACTATCAGAAAATCGAGAAATACAGCACTACAGTGCACAGTCATGCTGCCTTTACTCTGCTTCCTTCCTATCCCATAAGGCCAGCTGTATCTAGTGAGAATGATTTAAAACTTCTTTATGGGTTTACTGATGGGAAATATAGATACAGTGTGGTATGATATGTACAAGATTGATGGGATCAAGAACTAACACGATTTAGCATAAGCAGGCTTTTTTGAAGAGTGTAAGGCAAACAGAGGTAGATCCTGTTCAACCCTGACCCATGGAAAGTGCAAATGTGCCTTCTGTGGGTATGCTGGGACAGCATGCTATCTGAGTTGGGGTTTCAACAGAGTGTTCTCTAGAGCTGTGTTTCTGTTTCTCAGGTGCCAACTGTTTGAGTTGTTCTTAAAAGTATACCATAAAAGGGCATACAACCTTATCACTCCAATAAAGCATTTTGCTGTTGAATTTCTTAGAACCATTTTTTCAAACAGAAGAGAAATATTTCCCTGATGGGATGAATGTGCACGCCCCCAGCTATTCTAGTGCAAAGATCTGAGGTACTACTGCAGTGGGATAATTATAAAAGGTACCTATGGACTGTCCTCCCCTCTACATCCTGCTGCTGTGAGAAGAATAGCAGAAGGAAATAGGGAAATTCTATTCAACAATGCGTTAAGTTGGGTTGTCATTCAGTCCTTAGAACATTCAAGGATGTACCTTTTTGAAGTTATTTATATCACTTAAGAAAGAAAACCACTGACTGCACAATACTTAACTTTAAATTACTCAGCATTTGAAACCTTAGTACTGGGGCCATAGTTCCAGCCCTGAAAGACAACTTTCAGGTTTCTCCACTGTTTCTAATTCCAGCGCTTTTTGCTCTCTCAGAGGGCATTCTGTCTTCAGGTGTGGAAGGCTTTAAGTTAGTGCAGCCCCCAGGGCTGGTGAATGGAAAAGGCAGGCACCCCTCTCCTATTGACACTGGTTGCTCATAATTCCCCCTGCCACCTGCAGCATTAATGTACCTTCCAACATCCTTGAAGAAACAAAGATGAGCAGAGATAGTGAATGTACATAAATATTAATGTATTTACATCAAAACATTCAGCTGTTATGCAGGAAAATCCTGCACCTTTTGCAGACCTGGAGGGGATAATTGCACAGACCTGAAAATGCCTAAGACTGGGATTCCAGTTGCGCCTCCTCCCATAGCTTTTCTTGTCAACAGACACCAATTTCTTTCTTGATTTCCTGGAGTAATAGTAGGCAGTGAACCTAGGAATCCTGGAGAAGACAGTAAAGATAGAAACAAATTGCAGATAGTTTGGGTGGAGGGAGAGAATGAAGAAAGCACCAGAAATGCAGGGCAGTTGTAGAAAAGTCAGTCAGCAGAAGACTCCTAGGTCCACTGCAGTCTACTTTGAGGTAGGATTGACTTTACCTTTGCCAACACCAAACACATATTTTAGCTAATGCGTTCTTAAAATCTACAGAGCTGAACTTCCTGTAAATTCTCTCGTTAGCTTGTGCCCAATCCTTCATCATCCTGCTAGAAGTCTTTTACTGGTATCAATCCTAAATATTTCTGAACAGTAAATTGATTTCTGCTGTGCTGTGAAGGAGAGCACCTGAGCATACCTTTTCTATAATGGTTAGGGTTATAAGGGGCCTTACAGGTCATCTATTTCCAACACCCCTGCCACAGGCAGGATCATCTTCCACTAGACCATGTTGCTCAAAGCACCATGCAGCCTGGCCCTGAACAGGGGCAGAAACACCTCCCTCAATCAGCTGGCCACGCTCCTTTTGGTGCAGCCCAGCACACGGCTGGTTTCTTGGATGCAAGCAAACATTGTTGGGTCGTGCTGAGCTTCTTGACAACCAACACCCCCAAGCCCTCCTCAGGGCTGTTCTCAATCCATTTTCCACCCAGCCTATATTTGTGCGTATTATTTTCCTTTTTCAGCAGTTACAACATCATTATGTACTGTTTTCCCATTCATTTATCTGCTCAGATTTCCATTTTCTAGACAAAATTATCTCATTTCCTTCCTCTTTCCTGGCTCTTTAAACTTCTTTACATTCTTGGAGGTTTCTTCTAAACTCTTTCTCATTCCCCTATCATTCTACTAGATCAAATCTTACAAATAATTCTTTGTTAATATAGTCCTGAATCAAATTTCCATTTTTCCCATTACTTAATTCTATAGCTATATATGGTTCCTTCTTGCAGTACTGACACTCAGCCAGGTATATCCCATTATACGTAAAAGTCTTCTGCCTAACTTTAGCACTTTGTACTTGACTTTATTGAGTTCATCTCAGTGAAAACCACTTTACATTCCTGTCCTTCCTTGCAGTTTTGCTTTACTCAGGTTGGTGTCATTCTCAGACTTGATGATCATGTGCCCTGTTTCAGCATCCCAACTACTAAGCACAATCTTGAAACTGCTAATAACTCTGACCCCGTATAACCACACTTCAACGCCCTTGAAGAGTGGTAGTGAATTCTTGATTAACCCTCCTGAAGAGGGCTCCATCAGTCATCCACGTACCTATTTTTCATGATTGCATCTGCAAGATGTTTGTCTACTGTAATTACAAGGACCTCAACTGAAATAGCATCAAGAGCCTCACTAAAATCAAAATGAATTATACCAACTCCCTTCAGCCACAAGGCTGGCTACTCTTGCAAAGAAAAGAAGTAGCCTGCTTTGACAGGAAGCATTATTTGCAAGTTTGTGCTGGCTGGTTTTGCTCCTTGTTATCCTCTAGATCCATTCTTTCAATGGATTGAAGTTGAGCTGGTGGGTCCGTGTTTTCCTGGGTTCATCCCTTTTCTGCTTTCTAGAGGTAAGCTTTTTGTTCCTCTTGCATTTGTCTTCATCAGACAACTTGAATATATCTTTTGCCAAAACTAGTTCTCTCTGTCTTCTTTTCTGTTCCTGTTTCACTTCCTTAGGTGAAAGCCGGTAATTCAATGATTGCAATTAACTCTTTTTCACAAAGCTTAGGCCAAGAAA
Source organism: Agapornis roseicollis (assembly GCA_002631895.1). NCBI lineage: Eukaryota > Metazoa > Chordata > Aves > Psittaciformes > Psittacidae > Agapornis > Agapornis roseicollis. Next base: position 59,165 of record NDXB01021932.1, on the reverse strand, counting down.
GTATGGAATATTTCTGCATTTTTGCATGAATTGGTTTTATTTACTCTTTTTTCTTTTTTTTTTTTTTTTTTT